>OVAN01006007.1:201-22226 GCA_900406275.1 Anastatica hierochuntica | reverse complement strand
CACCCGGAAGAACGTGGGGAAAGTAGTAAGAGTAAAGGAGCTCATCAACACCGAGATCCAGCCTGTGGAAGTCATTTAGGTCCTGGATGANTAAAGGAGCTCATCAACACCGAGATCCAGCCTGTGGAAGTCATTTAGGTCCTGGATGACAGTGAGAATCCTCCAAGTCGGTGGGTTCAGCTGGGAAGGGCAAATGTTGAAGTGCTCCGAGATTTTCCTTACCAGGGCAGGCACTACACCCCTGACTCCTGCCTCAAAATAGCCCTCGTACATGGCTATCTCGTCTCCTGGGCATTCAGAATCCCTCTCGCCTTGCCCAGGCAGCCTCAAGTGGACGTCTGCCCTAATGGAGTACTACTGCCTCCACTCCTCTAAGAGCTCAGAGCTCACATTTGAGAAAGGGCAACCTTCATGAGCTCCGGACCCGCGGTGGAGCGCAGCGGCAACGGGTAGGCCTCAGGGATCTCGGTGTCCTCAGAAGACCCTTCAGCCTCAAGAGATGGGCTAGTTCTGATTAAACGCCTCCTCCGAATACGGGCCCCAACAGAGGATGAGGCCACCGGGGAAAATTTGTCACCGGAGCTCGTCATATCTGGGTTCAAGAAAGTTTCGATCTTGGGTCTAGAAACTGATCGGGACAAGAAATACCTAAAGGCTAAGGTTGATTTGAAATCCTAAAATCCAACTCCAAGAATCTACCTTAAAAGAAGCGAAAAGAAGAGGGAAGAAGATGATCTAACCTTAAGAATCGCAGATCGAAAGCTCGAAAAGGATTCTGAGAGAAAACTTTTGGTAAGAAAGGGAAGAAGATGAATCAAGAATTCTAGTAAGAGAAAGAAGATGAAGCGAAAATTCCAAAGAAGAAAGAAGAGAAGGTTTAAAATAAAGAGGAGAAATCAAAGTGAGCTGCACGCATCTAATCATTGACGTGAATCTCGCGAGAAGAGTAACGGCTATGTTCTCCCTCTTGAAATCTTCATCAATCTTCGCCAACAACTATAAGCTTCCCTTTTCACCAAGTCAAATAGCTAGGATTTTTTCAAAATAATCCTCCTTGAAAGCTGCAAGCGGTTCGCGAAAGTTCAAAAGTTGAAGCCCCAAGGCCAGACGATAAAGAGCCAGACGCAACCTCCCGTCGCAGCAACGCTCATTATCTGGTACAATTTGAACCAAAAGCAAGAAAACGCTTAAGGAAAGCGGAGGCGGCACAAGTCCATGCTAAAAAGGCCAAGCGACCTTTGGCTTCCTGCCTAAGCCACCTGGAAGACATATTATTCCA
The DNA here is from genome assembly GCA_900406275.1 of Anastatica hierochuntica. NCBI lineage: Eukaryota > Viridiplantae > Streptophyta > Magnoliopsida > Brassicales > Brassicaceae > Anastatica > Anastatica hierochuntica. Next base: position 20,947 of record OVAN01006007.1, on the reverse strand, counting down.
TAGCTTCGGATCGAACCTGCGCAATAAGGGACAAACTGTTGGGAGTAATTTAGGTCATGGGAATTCCCCAAACTTAGATGGAGTACAACAGTAAGACCTCAAAGCAGGGGAATGCCCTGAAGCATGAAGCCAAACGACGTCCTATAGCCGGAAGCCGGAAGTCAGACGACCAAGCATAGCCAGAAGTTGGAAGCCAGCCGATCACCGCCTCTACTTTATTTTCGTTATTCCAACTAGTAGATAATGACATGTATTTTAGATAAATATGCATATATTCTACAGATAATCATGATATATCCAATTCTTAGAGGGATATTCATGAAACTCATGTATAAATACCAAGCTCAAAGGGAAAACGTGCACTCACGAAAACCCTAAGAAAAGAATCAATACAACAAGCAACTTTTCTGCCATCTTTTAGATCTAAAAGCTTAGCACAAACATCCCCAAACCTTCGCTAAACATTCATCGACCTCCAGCTTCTGTAGTGCTACAAAGAACGACCAAAATCACCCTTAACAGTTTCCATTCTTCTTAAATTTTTTTTTCTTGTTGGATCCTGACCTCTTCTTCTACCCCTGGTACCATCAGCGGGGAGAATTCTGCTATGAAGTCTGCCAAGACCTGTGATTTGATCGTCGTGGCAGGGCGGAAGATCACATCGTACTCGCCATGTTCCAATGCCCATTTGGCCAGTCTTCCGGATACTTCTGGCTTATGCAGTATAGACTTGATAGGGAAAGATGTGATGACTATCATTGGGTGAACCTGGAAGTAGGGGTGCAGCTTCCTGGTCGAGACGACCAAGGCGAGAGCTAGTTTCTCCAGGTGGCTATAGTGAGTCTCGGTGTCCAGAAGGGAATTACTTATGTAATAGACCGGATGCTGCTTGCTTTCTTCTTCTCTAACAAAAATGGCGCTTACGGCATGCTCTGAGACGGACACGTATAGGAGCAGAGGCTCTTCGTCTTGGGGTCTGGAGAGAAGAGGTGGCATCGTGAGATACTCTTTGAGTTTGACTAGGGCGTCTTCGGCCTCTTGGTTCCATTCAAATTTCCCTGTGAACTTGAGGGCTTCAAAGAATGCATGCGACTTGTCGGACAGCCTGGATATGAATCTACTCAAGGCTGCCATTCTCCCGGTGAGCTTCTGGATGTCTCGTGGAATATTGGGCGAAGGGATCGCCTGGATCGCCCTTATTTGCTCTAGGTTTTCTTCAATTCCCCTGTATGTGACTACGTACCCCAAAAAATTCCCGGAGCTTACTCCGAATGAGCACTTAGAGAGGTTGAGCTTCATGTCGTACTTTCTCAAGGTAGAGAAGGCTTGCTGCAGGTGGGCTATATGGTCTTTCGCGTCTAAGAACTTGACCAGCATGTCATCTATATAGACTTCCATGGTCTGGCCAATTTGGTCTGCGAATATCATGTTGACTAGCCTCTGATAAGTGGATCCTGCATTCTTCAACCCAAAAGGCATTACCTTGTAGCATTAGATTCCGCGAGAGGTCATGAAGGACATCTTTTCCTGGTCGTCCGGGTGCATAAGTATTTGATTGTACCCGGAAAAGGCATCCATGAAGCTCATTAGCTGGTGTACAGCTATGGTGTCCACTTGCTTGTCTATGTGGGGCAGCGGGAAAGGATCCTTGGGGCAGGATTTTTTTAGATCCGTGAAATCTATGAAAACTCTCCACTTGCCATTCTTCTTTCGGACCACCACGACGTTTGCTAGCAAATCCAGATACTGGACCTCTCTAATGAACCCAGTCGCCAGGAGGTTTTTGACTTCATAATTGATGATCTTGTCTCGTTCAAGTGCGAACTTCCTCCTTTTTTGCTTGACTGTCGGTATGTGGGATCCACTTGTAGCTTATGGACTATGACTTTCGGGTCTATTCCTGGCATGTCCACATGGGACTAGGTGAAGGAATCTGCGTTGGACCTGAGAAAGTCTATCAGCCTTTGGCGTATGCCTTCTTGCAATCTTGCCCCTATTCTGAGGTTTTTGCCTTGTTCTCCGGGTACCAGGGGAACGTCGTCCAGCTGTTCCACTTCCGGCTCTTCAGTATGAAATGTGGGAAGTAGCCTCTGTAATTGCTATAAAGGAGTTGTCTTTCCCTTCAAAGTGGTCTGGTAGCATGATCGAGCGTTTTCTTGATCACCCTTGATCTCTTTAATTCCCCATGGGGTTGGAAACTTGAGTAATTAGTGCAAGGTTGACAGCACGGCTCTCTTCTCGTGTATCCAGGGTCTGCCGAAGATCAGGTTATAGGCAGAGGGACGGTCTATGACAGAAAACTTAGTGGATAAGTTGATTCCTCCGGCGCACACTGGAAGCGCTATCTCTCCAATGGTCTACTTGACTTCCCCACTGAACCCAACTAGCGGCGTGGTCTTCTTAATCAGGGCTTCCTGGGTCAGACCCAGGTCTGTATATGCTCCCGGGAAAAGTACGTTCGTACAGCTATCATTGTCGATGAGTACTATCTTCACACAAAAATTCGCCACCGACAAGGAGACAACTAATGCATCACGATGTGGTGTCAGGATCCCATCTTGTCCTCCAGCCGCGAAACTTATGACTTCTTGGTTGAGATTTTGGCGCTTGACTTCCAGGATGCTATGACTGTTTTTAGCGAGCCTCGTGCTTTTCTTGGCAGCGGCGTGTGTGATTCCACTTATCTCTGAACCTCTCAATATGACATTGATCACCCTATCGTGCCTTGGGGAATCAGGTGCTTGACGACCGGCTGGGACTCCTTCTTCTTGGTTGTCCATTATCTCTTTAGCTTTGTTGGAAATGAATTCTCGTAGGTGTCCCTTCTTGAGCAGCACGTTGACTTCTATTCTTAAGGATATGCAATCCTCTGTTCTGTGATCTTGGTCATTGTGGAAGTCGCACCATTTGTTTGGATTCCGGCAATTGTCAGGTGACCTCATCTTCTGGGGCCATTTGACTTGGCCTCCCATCTCTTTCAAGACTCCTACCAGCTCCGCGCTCGATATTGACAAGTTGGATACGTCCGTCCAGGTATGAACCGATGGGAATATGTTGACGTCCGACTTACCTAGAGGTTTGTGTCCTTTGGCTCCCTTCTGTCCATCGTCTCAGGTAGGTCTTTGGTAGGGCTTGTCATCTCTGACCATCTTCTTGGTACTCATGACCCGAGATTCTTACTTGGCAAGCAGATCTTCTTCCAACTTGATCTGCGCCTGGGCCTGGGAGAGCACGTTTTCCATCGTTCTGCATTGGTACTTGGTGAGCACCTTGTATAGATCACCATCAGGCAGAAATCCTCTCTTGAAATCAGATATTGTGGTGGCAACACTGCAGTTTGGGATGGTGACTTTCTGATTGTTAAAGCGGTGAAGGTAGCTCCTGAGTGGCTCTCCCTTACGCTGCCTGATCTCATAAAGGTCATCAGAGGACTTGGGAGTCACTCTGCTGCTAGCAAATTGCTCCACAAACAGATCAGTCAGATGAGCAAAGGATCTTATGGTTCCGGTTGGAATCGATATGAACCATTGCAAGGCGGCCCCAGTCAAGCTAGAGTCGAACCTCTTACACATGGCGGCTTCCTTATGCTCCTTCTGGATTGCCACGATAAGCATCTTTTTCTTGTGTTGTGCAATGTGATTGTTCGGGTCGGAAGTCCCGTCGTACGGCTTGATGAATGGGAAGGTGAACTTCTTGGGCATATCAGTGAGGGCGATCTCCTCTGAGAAGGGTGTTTCCACGTAAGAGCTTAAGGCAGTTTTCCTCAGAGGGCGTGCAAAACCCGGAAGTCGCTCGATCACCGACTGCAGCGCCTCAAATTTGCTGGAGAACATCTGGTCCAGTCGTTTGGCCTCATCAGAGAGTGGGGCGAGGCCTGCGGCTTGTGGCTCCTATGTATCCATTGGGTCTTCTTGCTCTTGAGCAAGGTTTTGGTCCTCTTTGGTCCCTGCTGCTGTTGGGTTTCCCCTTTCTGCCAAGTTATTGGTAGTAGTGGTCTCCAGAGTGGGCATCCGGGGTACCTGGACCCTGAACCTGTGATTTGTGGCTTGATTCGCCGTCAGAGCCGAGTTTGCCTCTCTGAGGGTCTCGTTCTCTAGCTCTAGTTGCTGCAGGCGCTGCGTGTTCTCTTGGAGCGTTTTGGCATGAGCCTCCATCTAGTGCCTCAAGGTCTGAAGCTCTGCAGTTGATGCGTCAGATCCAGTTGGAGTCTTATCTCTTCGAAGTTGCTCCATCTCTCCTAGTCTCTTTTGCAAAGTCTCTAGTTGAGATCACATCTCTTCGTAGGTGAGCTCTGCTCGTGCTGGTGTGATGTTTTCTGATTCATGATTGTCTCCAACCATCGTCATGTAGTTGTTTTTGAAAGCTCCCCTCCTTCTAGCGCCAACTGTTATGGGTGATTTTGGTCGTTCTTCGTAGCACTACGGAAGTTGGAGGTCGATGAATGTTTAGCAATGGATTTAGGATGTTAAAGCTAAGCTCGAAGATCAAAGATAACAAAAGAGTTGCTTGTTGTATTGATTCGTTGCTTAGGGTTTTCGTGCATGCACATTTTCCTTTTGAGCTTGGTATTTATACATGAGTTTCTTGATTATCCCTCCGAGAATTGGATATATCATAATTATCTATAGAATATATGCATCTTTATCTAGGATACATGTCATTATCTATTAATTTAAATAGCGAAAATAGGGGAGAGGCGGTGGTCGGCTGGCTTCCGGCTTCCGGCTATGCATGGTCTTCTGACTTTCGGCTTCCGGCTATGGGACGTCATCTGGCTTCCTGCTTCTGGGCATTCCCATGCTTTGAGGTCTTACTGTTGTACTCCATTTAAGTCTAGGGAATTCCCATGACCTAAATTACTCCCAACAATAAGAGCATGCACTGACCTATAGGAAGAACCAATGACGACAGACACGCGTTGACCACCTTGCCCGACATCTCTAACATGGCGATATCCAGAGGAGAACTAGTAGGAGTCTTGAAACAAATAGGCCTCCAGTTCCACTAGCCCCAGAAGATGAAATCATCCGACAATCATAGGAACCCTAATAAGTGGTGTGACTTCCATAATGACCAAGGTCATAGAACGAAGACTGCTTATCCCTCAAAATGGAAGTTAAGGAACTACTAAAAAAAAGGTACCTCTTGGAGTTCCTTTTTGACAAAACCAAAGGATTACTGAATAACCACGACAACGACACGCATGTAGGGCGCAAGGGTCCATACTCTCCCTTGAGACATGACCGAGTCATCAACGTGGTATCAATAGGATCAGAGTTGGTGGTATCTCCCATTCAGCAGCAAAAAAAAGCACCGCAAAAAGTAACCCAGCTGTCAGGGGAGCCAAGCGGCAAAGCCACAGAAAGAAAGTATTCAGTTTTACGGCGAAAGAACAAGACAAGGTTCTAACTCCGCATTATGATGCTCTGGTTATTACCTTAATCGTGGTGAATTGTTATGTGCAGAGGGTACTTATGGACAATGGAAGCTCCACTAACGTACTCTTCTTGGGGGCGTACTCAGACCTTGGTTTAACCCAGGAAACCCTCACCAAGAAAGCCACCCCGCTGTAGATTTCAGAGGAGAAGTCAAGCAGACCACCAGAGAAGTTAGTTTTCTGTCTATGCAGGAGAAGTAAACCTCTCTCATAGATTCTCTGTGGTAGATTGTGCGTCTGCCTATAATATGATCACGGCGAGACACTAGATACACGAGATGGGCATCGTGCCTTCTACTTTGCATCAAGTGCTGAAATTCCCAACACCTTGGGGAATCAGAGAGATTAACGGAGATCAGGAGAATGCCAAATCGTGGTATCAGACTTCCCTAAAATGCAAGACGGCCCCCTTATAGTAATTACGAAAACCACCTCCGACCAAGGACACTGAGGAGCCAGATGTGGAACTGCTAGATGAGGTACCCTTGGTACCCAGGAATCCAGAAAAGAGCCTTAGGATAGGATCGGGCCTTCAAGAAGGCCTACGACAAAGATTAATCAACTTCTTAAGATCCAACTCTGACTGCTTCGCCTAGTCTCACGTGGATATGCCAGGCCTAGATCCAGACGTCATAGTGCAAAAGCTGCATGTAGACCCAGATCATTCCCCGGTGAAACAGAAAAAAAAAATTGCACCAGAAAGGGTATCATCAACAACGAATTCAAAAATATACTTGCGGTTGGGTTCATCTGAGAGGTCCAATATCTAGAGTGGCTAGCAAACGTCGTCGTGCTCAGAAAGAAAAATGGCAAGTGGAGGATTTGTATAGAATTCACGGACTTAAAAAAATCTTGCCCGAAGGATCCATTCCCTCTACCTCACATAGACAAGTTGGTCGATGCTACAGCTGTGCATCAACTGATGAGCTTTATGGACGCCTTCTTTGGGTACAATCAGATCCTCATGCACCCGGCTAATCAAGAGAAAACTTTCTTTGTGACCTCACAAGGAAAATACTGCTACAAGGTGATGCCTATTAGGTTGAAAAACGTCGGATCCACGTACTTGAGGCTAGTCAACATGATGTTTGCGGATCAAATCGGCCAAACTATGGAAGTTTAAACAGATGACATGCTGGTCAAGTCTCTAGAAGTAGAAGACCACATCGCCCACTTGCAGCAAGATTTCTTAAAACTAAGAAAGTACAATATGACGCTCAATCCCTCCAAGTGCTCCTTCGGGATAAGCTCCGAAAAGTTCTTTCGATACATAGTAACGTACCGAGGAATAGAGGCGAACCCAGAGAAAATTGGAGCAATTCACACCATTCCTTCTCCTATAACTTCAAAAGATGTCCAGAAGATGACGGGAAGGATGGCAGCCCTGAGTAGATTCACGTTAAGACTCTCAGACAAGTCTCATGCATTCTTCGAAGCTCTCAAGGAAACCAAGAAGTTCGAATGGGACTAAAAGTTTGAAGATGCCCTGCTCAAGCTCAAAGAGTACCTCACCACGCCACCTCTCCTTGCCAAGCCCCAGGACGGAGAGCCACTCTTACTATACATGGCCGTCTTCGAGCATGTCGTGAGTGTCGTCCTGGTCAAGGAAGAGGGAAGCAGAGAACATCCGATCTACTACGTTAGCAAGTCGTTTCGTGATGCATAAACAAGCTATAGTCATCTGCAGAAGTTGGCCCTTGTCCTGGTTATGGCAAACAAAAAATTGCGCCAATATTTCCAATCTCACCCCGTGGTGGTGGTCACATCACTACTTATAAAAACCATGTTGCACAAGCCTGAAGTATATGGAAGACTTGCCAAATGGACGGTAGAGCTAGGATAGTATGATGTGATCATTCTCCCTGCCTCCACGATAAAATCACAAGTCCTAGCTAACTTCATAGAAGAATTCTCTACATCAATGACACCCGGGGTTAAATAAGAGATAAGAATCCAACAAGAGACAAAGGCTGCAGAAGAATGGACACTTTTTGTGGACGGATCAAGTAACGTGATGGGAGTTAGAGTAGGCCTCGTGCATGTATTGCGAAATGGAGAAGTTGCATCTAGAGTAGTGAGATGTAATTTCAAAGCCACCAATAAAGAGAGCGAGTACGAAGCACTAATCACAGAGCTCAGCTTGGCAAAAGACCTAGGAATAGAGAACTTGAAGGTTTGTAGTGATTCCCAGCTGATCATAAGTCATACGCAAGGTGATTACCAGGCAAAAGATTCAAGCATGGCCAAATACCTGGCCATAGCCAAAAAGCTCATCGAGTCATTTTAAACATGCGAGCTCAAGCAAATCTCGAGGGAGCAAAACTCGCACGCCGACGGTCTGGCCAACGTAGCCTCAGCTCTGAAAAACACGTATCCAGTCAGTATTCCCTTGCTCTTATTACAGTGGCCAACTAAGACGTAGAAACACTCCGAATTCCCAACATCAAGGAAACCGGAGACTGGATGAGCCCTATTATCTCCTACCTAAAGGATGATACACTTCCAAACATAAAAAGCGAGTGCGGAAAGATCAAAAGACAAGTTGCACGCTAATGTCTGATCCAGGGGAAACTCTACAAAAGATCATTATTCGGGCCATATCGTAAGTGCGTACCCCCAAGGGACGTAGACTTCGTCCTCCATAAACTACATAAAGGCGAATGTGGATCCCACTCAGCGGCAAGAGCCTCGTGCTCAGAACCAAGAGCCAGAAGAGCTGCGTACTACTGGCCTACCATGGTTGACGATGCACTACACATGGCAAAACACTATCAAAAATGCCAAAGGCATGCTCAAGTCTCCAAGCTTCCACCCAAAAACCTTAAGTCCATTAATTCGACATGGCCTTTCATGAAGTGGGGCATGTACATAATGGGGAAATTCCCGAAGGCCCCTGGCTAGAAGGAATTTTTATTGGTAGTAACACACTACTTCTCCAAGTGGGTGGAAGCGGAAGCCATGAGCAAGATCACTAACATCCATATCAAAAGATTACTCTGGAAGTATGTGGTAACCCGGTTCGGGCCATCCCAAGAGACCGTAACAGATAATTTTGCCTCAGTTCACTAGCGAAAACTTCAAGAAGAAGTTTTGCAAGGACTGGGGCATAAAGCAAAGTTTTGCCACGCTTAGACACCCTCAGTCGAATGGGCAAGCCTAATGCACAAACAAAGTTATGGTAAGCCTTCTAAAGAAATGCCTAGATGGAGCAAGAAACAATTGTGTCGAAGAACTCCCAGCCGCATTATAGGCTTACCGAACCACCACAAAGACGGCTACAGGTGAGACGCCCTTCTCTTTGGTCTACATTTCAGAAGTTGTGTCCCCTGCCGAAGTTAGTGTTCATACAATCAGGACATAACTTTTGTCCCCAGAGAAAAATGAAGAGTTGATAGCCCTGTCCATGGATCCCCTAGACGAAAAAAGGGAAGCTGCAAGGGTCAAAAACAGGCAACACTTGCAAGAAATAGCTCTCCGTTCTAACAAGAATGTCCGAACTAGAACCTTCCAGCAAGGCGAATGGGTCCTAAGACCAGTCTACGATAACACTAGGGATAAGGCGGCCGACAAGCTTGCACCTGGATGGGAAGGACCATACAAAATCATAGAAGTGAGAGGCTCGGGGGCCTACAAGTTACATTATAAGTATAAAAAGTATAGGCAAACAGCTGCAACGCATTACACCCTAAATCCTACGTCTTTTGAGAAAGAACCCTGGCCTAGACGATAATCTTGCCAAGATATGTTTTCTATTTTTTACGTTATCAAAATATATCTTTCATTACACATAATAATTAATGATTCCATTGCGTCCAAGGACGGATTATCTTTAATAAAATAACTTATTCCCACCAAATGAATTCAACAAAGCAAGGGAAAAATAAGTTGAACAACTATCTCTTAAAACGAGAATAGTAAAACAACTTACCCAACACTAAACTCTTCCCTCAAACAAGGGAAAATACCCAAAAGAGAGTCAGGAAAAATTGCCTACTCCTACTAAACAGAGACAAGGGATTAAGTGTTAAGCATGAGGTAAAGTGCTTACCCCTGTTCGCCGGGCCAGACGAAAAACGAAATGGTATAACCTGAATAGGCAGCACGCCAAACCTACTTACCCAGACGTGAGAAGCAGTAGAAAGTTTTCGAACTTCCCCCTTTATTATGAAAATTGTGAGACACGACAATATAATCTAAAGAGTGACAGTGGCTTGCTGCAGAAAGCAGAGTTTAACAAAATAGATAGCGATCATCCAAGAGTGGCAGAGTGCTACCGAAATCTTAAGTCCTTTCAAAAACGAAAGGTTCAAAAAACAAGGGGAATTGGTATGAATTCCAACCCCCATGATCCTAAGTCCCTTCAAAAAAGCTGAAAAGGCATGTTCTTAGGAAAGAAACGCAAAAGGCTAGCTAAAAAAAAAAAGAGGTTGAGCAGACACCAGAAGGCTAGCCAAATGTCGCAGGTTCGCTAAAAAGCCAGAGGATAACCAAAAGCCAGAGATTAACCGAATAGTCGAAGGCTAGAGGACGATAGTCCAAAAAAATGCCAGAGGCTGAATAACAGCCAGAGGTCAATCGATCCTATGAGATAATTCGAAAATCATAGCAAGTGGCTTACGTATGCAGATAGCTAAAACAAAAAAGGATTATAAAAAGGAGAGACATTAATAAAGCCATGAAGGGCTTACTATTAAAATCCAAAATAAAGCCCCGAAAGGCAACAAAAGACCAAGGCCTAAAAAGGCCAAATGAGTTCTATTAAAGCCCACAAAGGGCATAACAAAGCCCACACAGGGGATGGAACTACGAGTTTCAATAAAAAGCCCCAAGTGCAAAACATAAAAGTAAATTTTAATGAGGGAGTCAGGGTCTCATTCAGGCTTGGACCGGAGTGGGAGACTTCTCGGCATTAGCGTCAGCCAGGGTAGAGGCATCTAGGGCAGGCGGAACCTCAGGCTAACTTTCAAAGCTAAGAGTCGGATGGTTGTTAACCTCGGCCTCGGTCTCCACAATTCGCTTATAGTTGTCAAATTCCTCCTACAGGTTCCAGGAGCATGTGTTTCAATTGAGCAATCCCTTGCTATATTCCAGCGGCCTACAATCTTTCATCATTGACCGCCATGGCCTTCTCCTTAGCAAAGACGCTGACCCTAGCCTTGAGCTCCTCAACCTCGTTCTCCAAATCAGCCTCCTCCACAATCAGCGCCTGGGTAAGGTCAGACTCCCTCTGGTTCATGGCCTCCAACCCCTGGGTCATATTATTCATCTCCCTCAGCTCCTTCTCTAGGCCAGTCGATCTCTCCTTCTCAACCTGGAGCTTGCGGATGTGGTCCTTAACCATGACCCTCCCTGATTTAACCGCCTATGTCGATACCTTATCCTCTGCATGATGGAGGAAGGCAGCCATCTGACTCATTAAAGAAAGCAAGGTTAAAAACAAGTAGAGATAAATAAGAGATCCAAAGTCTAAAAGCCGGACTCCTACTTTCAGTATCTTCCTTTGAAGGAAGGAAATTACGCCGACAAAGTTAGAGTGAGGGTAGTAGACGTTCACCGCAGGTGAATATATGGACCTTTAACTGCTGCAGGGCGTCATCTAAGTCGAAGGGAGAGAGAGATGAGAACGTTGTGCATGGGCCTTTCAGCTTCTTGGCTTGGGAGCGGGGAAAATGGACCTATGCTGAGACTTCCTCTTGGTACATGGAGTCTCAAAGATCTCCACGTTATCAGAAGATGACGTCTGGCCCCCAGAGCCGATTTTTGCTTCCCTCATTGCCTTAGCCCTCTTTATGTCCTCCATCACCTTTGACGTTGATCCTGCCATATTTCCTTCAACAGAAGAACAAATGCTCAGGCGACAAAAATTAAAAAAAAAAAAAGTGGAGAAAACAAGAAAAAGGAAGAAGGAAAAATCAAACCCCAGACGCTGCTTTCTCCTAGAGCCTCCAGACTGAGTAGAAAAGTAGTGCTCCATTCCTAAAGAGGAAGTTTGAGTATTTACTCTATCTTCTTCTCCCCTCTCTCAACCTTATCCCTTGAAGCCGCTGTAAAATAAAGAAAAACAGAAAATGGTTAGGGCCAAAGATTGAAGAAGAAACTAAAGGAGATGACTAATCCTAGATCTACTAGTGGGCTGCCACAGGGTAGGGAACCTCGGTTCGTCACCCACTCTCATAAACACAAACTGTTAGGCCTGGGGTTTGCAGAATACAACGCCTTTCTTCTCTCCTCTCTTTAGCTCCTTGACGATTGGAGCACTGGCTCGTGTGTGAAAATAATATCTCCCCTCACCAGGGGCAACGGGAGAGAAGTAGTAGGCATACAGCAGCTCGTCGACGCCCACATCAAAGCAATGGAAGTCATTCAGGACCTAGATCACCATCAATATTCTCCAGGAAGGAGGATTTATCTGTGAGGGGCATATCCCAAAATGATTGGCCACAGTGACCACCAGGGCAGGGAGATTAGCCTTCACCCCTGTTTCCAGATAGCCCTCATACATGACTATCTCGTCATAGGGGCATGCATAAGTGAACTCCTTATCCCTCGAAGCCCTGAGGATCATGTCCTCTGACACAAAATATTGTCACCTCAGATCCCCAAGCTCATCTTCCCCGATAGTAGAGAAGGGACCAATTTGCAGAATAGAGGGAGCAGGAGAGGAACAAACGGAGATCGGAGTTTGCCCCAAATCATGAAGATTGTTTGACGACACGTCAGATTTGGAGGAAGTCTTTTCCCTCAACAAGCGCTTCTTAGGAACCCTAGCTCCTACGGAGGAAGAAGCTACATGAGAAAAATCGTTTGTTGGACTCACCATTTACCTTATACGAGTCCATATCTCAGATGGTGGATTCAAAAGAAGAAGCTTCCTAGGAATCCACGAAACCCTAAAGCCCTAACAGAAGGTGCAAAATCCTAGCTAAAATCCAAAAAGAGGAAAAGAATCAGATCATACCTGAGTATAGAAGATGAAAGAGCTAGGTGTGTGAGATGAATTTGTTGGGAAAAAGTTGGAAGAGGAGAAGATAACGAGCATGAGCTAAAGAAATTTCAAGAAAAAAGGAGATGAAGGAAAAAGAAAGTAAAGAAAAATATTAAATACAGAGAAGTGAAAGAAGAAGAAAGGAAAAAAGATCACACGCCATCATTAGGCATGGATCTCAGAGAATCTCTCCCTTCCTTTCGAAATATTTCAAATCTCATCAACCAGCCATGATCGCCTAGCCGTTAGCAGAGTGGATATCGCAATCGTGTCAGAGAATCCATGATTCAAAACCTAAACGACAAAGGCACGAAGCCAGAAGCCAGAAAGAAAGTTCCAAGAACCCGAAGGCAGAGAAAGTATAGTCATTACGTCCTGCCAAAATACAAGGGTAACAATTTATTCCCCAACATCGGATCGAACCTGGGAAATAAGGGGAAACTGTTGGGAGTATATTGGACCTTGGAAAATCCTCAGGGTCTAGAAGCAGTACGACAAGCCTTAAGCCAAAAGTAGGGGAATGCCGAAAAGAGCAGGGCACCGGAGTATGCCTCTGGCTAAGAAGTCGGACGACCATTCCATCCGAGAAAAGGAAATCCTAGGGAAAAGGAAATATGCCTAAATATCTAAGGATATAAACGGTTTTTCTAATTTTAAGGGGATAATCATCGACCAACTACTATAAATATTAGACCTAAGGGTCCATACAATGTATGCACAAAAAAACGTAGAGACTAGACATTAGGTTAAGAGAAACTTGATCTTTGTAAGTGTTTTATCACCCAAATCGCATTGTACATTGCTTCTCTTGATCAATACAAACATCTTACTCTATTTCTTTTTTCTTCTATTGTTATCTCTTGCTTCCGTAGTGCTTCTAAAAAAACTCCTCAAAAACATCCATAACATACCCTGCATTTTTCAACCCAAAGAGCATCACCTTGTATCAATATATTCCTCGTGAGGTCATGAAGGAGGTTCTCTCCTGATCGTCCGGGTGCATGAGGATCTTATTGTACCCGGAGAAAGCGTCCATAACCCTCATCAGTTGGTGCCCAACCGTAGCGTCTACTCCCTTGTCTATATGAGGAGAGGGAATGGTTCCTTTGGGCAGGATTTGTTAAGATCCGTGAAGTCTATACAAACCCTCCAGTTGCTGCTTTTCTTTTTGACCACGATAACGTTTTCTAGGCATTGTGGGTACTGGACTTCTCTAATAAACCTAGCCCCTAGCAAAGTTTTGACTTCATCGTTAATGATGGAGTCTCGCTCTTGTGCAAATATTGTCCTTTTCTGTTTGACTGGGGGTTGATTCGGGTTTACTTGCAGCTTGTTCACTATGACTTCTTGGTCTATGTTGGGCATATCCATGTGAGACCAGGCGAAGCAGTCTAAATTGGACCTTACGAATTCGATTAGTCTTTGACGTAAGCCTTCTTGGAGGCATGATCCTATCTTAAGGCCCCTTTATGGGTTTCTAGGTACCAGAGGTACCTCGTCCAGCTGTTCTCCGGCTCCTCGATGTGTTTGGCCGTAGGTGGTTTCTGTAAATTCTATAAAGGGGTCGTCTTGCCTTTTAGAGAAGTCTGGTAGCACGATCTGACATTCTCCTGATCTTCTTTAATTTCTCTGATTTGCCAGGGTGTTGGGAATTTCAGCACTTGATGGAAAGTAGAAGGCACAACGCCCATCTCGTGTATCCACTGTCTTCCCATGATCATATTATAGGCAGACACGCAGTTTACCACGGAGAATCTTGTAGAGAGGTTTACTACTCCCGCGTAGACGGGAAGCGTAACTTTCCCAGTGGTCTGCTTGACCTCTCCACTGAAACCTACAAGCGGGGTGGCTTTCTTTGTTAGGGCTTCTTGGGTTAAACCCAAGTTTGAGTAGGCTCCCAAGAAAAGTACGTTAGTGGAGCTTCCATTGTTGTTATGTATCCTTTTCACCAAACAATTCGCCACCGTTAAGGAAATACCCAGGGCGTCATGGTGAGGAGTTAGAACCTTATCTTGTTCTTCCGCGGTAAAGGTAATTATTTCCTTGCCATGTCTTTGCCGCTTGGCTCCCTGGGCATCTTGGTTACTTTTTGCAGTTCTCGTGCTCTTTTTTGCCGCGACATGGGAGATCCCGGTGATATATGATCCTCCTGATATCACGTTGATCATTTGTTCGTTTCTAGGGGGAGAGTACCAGCCCTTGTGCGCTACATGGGAGTCATCGTCTTGGCTATTTAACAACTCCTTGTCTTTATCAGATATGAATTCCTAGAGGTATCCTTTTTAAGTAGTTTGTTGACTTCCATTTTTAGGGATATGCAGTCCTCCACTCTATGACCGTGGTCATTGTGGAAATCACACCACTTGTTGGGGTTTCTAGGATTGTCAGATGACTTCATTTTCTGAGCCCACCTGAACTAGGGTCCCATTTTCTTCAAGACTCCCACAAACTCTCCTCTAGATATTAATAGATTCGAGATGTCAGGCTAGGTGGTCACCGCTGATAGCTCAGGTTTTCGCCCAATATAACACTGTATGCGCACAGAAGTACATTGTAGTGATTCGGGATCGAATCCACAGAGACCAAATGTAGCACGAAGAATTTCATACCAAATAGCGGGCTAAAGCGAAAAAAGATGTCTTGTAAGAGGTGCAATAAATCAAAACTAAGAAAGCAAAGAAAGCAAGCAAGCAACAACAGGGTTGTAAATCAATCAAAGAAGAATTGGGCATTGGGTATTCTCTGAGAAATATTTCGTTGAATACTCGCTATATTGAGTAGGGAACATGTTTTAAATTGTCTTGAACTCAAACACTAATATAGAACTGATCTACTTCCATAGTATCAGTTCCCTATGTATTAGAAACCTCGAGACTAACTTTTGTTGACTCTCGGATTCTAATCATGCATTCTAAATAGGTTTGATAGGTTCACAACTCATTTAAACATCAACTTCAACTAGATTAAGACGAATTGCTCATTTAGGATTTCCTTAGGATTTCCTTTTCTCGGGTGAAATAGTCGTCCGACTTCTTGCCCAAAGGCATACTTCCAGCTTCTTGCCTTGATTGGCATTCCCCTGCTTCTGACTTGGGGCACGCTGTATTGCTTCTGGACCAGGAGATTTCCCAAGATCCAAAATACTCCCAACAGTCACTGCGAGTCTATCAACGCATTCCCTGTCCAGGGGTCGATGTCCACCTTTTGCTCCTTTGCTTCCATCCCCTTAGGGAGGTTCCGGGTACGGCTTATCATCCATGGTGGCTCTTTCTATTCGTATGACTCTCAGTTCTGGCCTAGAGGAATACCCTAGCCTCCCATTTGATTTGTACTTGGACCCAAGAAAGTACATCCTCCATCGTCCTCCATGAGAATTTCCTCAAGTCCTTGTACAGGTCTCTATCTTCAAGCAACCCCTGCCTGTAGGCTGAGATGGCGGTCGTGATGTTGGAATTGGAGATCGACACCTTCTCTTGGATGAAATGTTGTACATAACTGCATAGTGGTTGTGCCTTACGCTGCTTGATTTTATAGAGGTCGTCGGTGGACTTGGGAGCAACCCTATTACTGGCAAATTGTTCTACGAACAGGTCAGTCACGGTAGCAAAGGATCCCACGCTTTCATTTGGGATGCTGATAAACCATTGCAAAGCAGCACCAGTGAGGTTGAATCAAAACCCCTTGCACATGGCGGCTTCTCTTAGTTCTTTATGGATCACCATTGTCAGCATTTTTTTCCTATATTGGGCGATGTGATTATTTTTGTCGGAAGTTCCGTCGTATGGCTTCATGGTGGGGAAGGTCAATTTCTTTGGCATGTTGATGAGTGCGATTTACTCGGTGAAAGAAGTGTCTGCGTAAGAGCTTAAGACACTCCTTCTCAGAGGAGGTGCACCTCCAGGTTGGCGTTCAATCATTAACTGGATTGTCTCAAACTTGTTGGAGAACATGAGTTCTAGGCGTCTGATTTCCTCAGATTGCTAGCTGATGTAGAGGGTTCTTAGTTCAACCGTTAAGACGAAACTTATGTTACAAGTTATTGTTGGTGTTTATCTTTAAGTTGTTTTTCTTTTATTTTAAACATTAGGATAAGAGTTTTGTAGTTATCTGATAGATTTTAAGTCATTGTCACCTTATCTATAAAAGGAGGTTCGATTGCAACATTGTGATTTGGGTTTTGGTTTTTAATAAAGAAACAGAGAATCTCTTCTCAAACTTAAGTCTTAGAACCCTAGTTTATTTGGATCCATTGATCTCAAAGAACTTGTGTTTCGAGCAGTGATATTGTTTCCGGAATCCATTGATCTCCTCAAAAAATCATCGTTTTGTCAAATATCACACTGCAACAGTTGGTATCATAGACAAAGATCCTAACGATGCCACCCAAAACCTTTTTGCAACAACAACTAGATGAGCATACTGACGCCTTCCAAGCGATGCTCAACGGTTTCTGGCAAGAGATGGGTAACATCCTACGAAAATCTATCGAAACAAGCATGAGGGCGGTGCTTGCAAATCCTCGTCAAACCCCGATTTTACCTCGTAATGATGCCCCTGCATTTGATGAACATGATGAAGACGAAGATGTTATTTTTCATCAGAACCTATTTGCGAAACTTCGTGAGCAAGAACATAGAGTTCAAAGGGTAAGAGACGATGATCCCTGTCTCCATGAGCTGATCATAAGCGTTGGGAGTCTCGTTTCAAGCTGGATCTTCCAGAATTTAATGGAGGATTACAACCGGAAGAGCTTATCGATCTTCCAGAATTTTGATCTTCTTGTACCATTCGAGACAAAGTTTATCGGATTATCATCGACTCCGGTAGTTATACCAACGTTGTTTTCGAGGAAGTCATTCATAAGTTAAATTTTTTTTTTACTGAACCCCATCCATTTCCTTACAAAACGGTGTGGTTAAACACTAAAACAGAGCTACGGATTTCTCTACATTGTAAAGTGTATTTCTCGGTTCACCTTAGCTATAAGGATATTGTGTGTTGCAATGTTATCCCGATGGATGCATGTCATCTACTTCTAGGGCATCCATGACAGTTTGATCGTCGCACTACTCATGACGGTTTGCCAATACACATTCGTTTACGTTCGAGGGAAACGTACAACATTGATTCAAAAAAAGATTCGTCCACTCCAATGGTATCTAGCTCTGATGTGCGTTCTCCTCCTACATTCTCTTTGCCGAGCACGGAGGTTTTTTTTTTAGTGGAGCCGCATTTGCCTCGGATTTGTGTGATTCAGAGGTTATTTATGTTTTGTTGAATACGGTGACGGGTATAGATGATGCACTTGAGATTCCTCCACAGTTTCAGGATTTGATTACCGAGTTTGCTTATGTGTTTCCTATAGATTTACCGGCAGGTTTACTGCCTTTACATGACATTAAACATTGCATTGACCTGCAGCCAGATGCTACGTTACCGAACAGACCGCATTACCGAATGAGTCCGTCGGAACACGATGAGTTAAGATGACAAGTGGAGGAGATGCTTGGTAAAGGGTACGTGCGCCAGAGTTTAAGCTTGTGTGTGGTTCCCACCCTTTTGATTCCTAAGAAGGATGACACATGGCGTATGTGTGTGGATAGTTGGGAAATCAATAAGATCACAATGCGTTATCGGTTTCCCATTCCTCGCCTAGATGAATTACTCAATCAAATTGGCCAAGCATCAATTTTCTCCAAACTTGATCTTAAGAGTGGGTATCATCAGATTCCAATTCGTTCGGGTGATGAGTGGAAGACCGCGTTTAAGATTCGTGAAGGACTTTTCGAGTGGCTTGTTATGCCCGTTGGGGTATCAAACGCTCCTAGTACCTTTCTGCGTGTAATGAACCAAGCCTTGCGGCCTTTTATTGGTAAGTGTGTTGTCATCTATTTTGATGATATTCTTGTTTTTAGCACTTCCCTTGTCGAGCACTTGTCTCAGGTGTTGTTTCTTGGATATGTGGTCTCTAAGGATTGATTGAAAGTCAATCCAGCTAAAGTATCGGCCATCAGCTCTTGGCCTGCTCCGACCACGATTACAAAAGTTCGCAGCTTTCATGGTTTAGCATCCTTTTATCGTCGGTTTGTGCATCATTTTAGTTCCATTGTGGCATCAATTATTGACTGTATTAAGTCGCCTTCTTTTCCCTTGACACTTGAGGCGAATGCAGCTTTTGAAATCATCAAAACTAAGGTCACTACAGCTATGGTTTTTGCCCTGCCAAATTTCACTCAACCTTTTGAGCTTCATTCGGATGCGTCTAATTCGGGTAATAGTGTTGTCTTGAGCCAACAAGGGCGACCGATAGCTTTCTATAGCGAGAAAATGGCTGGATCTTGTAGTCGGTATAGCACATATGATGTTGAGCAGTATGATGTGGTTCAAGGAGTAAAACATTGGCGCCATTATTTGTTTCATCAAGAATTCATGTTGTATACCAATCATGATGCCTTGAAGTATATAGTGGCGCATGATAAAGTTTAATCGCGCCATGCATCTTGGTTTTCTTACCTGTAGCAGTTTACGTTTGTTATTAAACATACCTTGGGTTCTCTTAATAAGGTGGCAGATGCTCTTAGCTGCCGCCATTCCTTGCTTGCGACATTTCATGCCTCGATCACATGTTTTGAAGCTCTCTCAGATTCTTATATGACTGATACATTTTTTGTAAGATCTTGCAGGATGCGAAAACAGGGAGAAACTCCGAGTATTTTCTGCTTGATGGTTATCTCTTCCATGGGGTCAAGTTGTGTATTCCACATGGGAGTTTGCGTCTTTAAATCATTAAGGAGTTGCATAATGAAGGACATGTGGGTAGAGATAGGACTTTGCAGCTCATGACCTCTTCCTATTTTTGGTCGTCCCTGCGTCGTGATGTTGAGTGATTCGCGCTACGTTGTGTAGTGTGTCAAACGGCTAAGGGACATGAATCGAACGCGAGGTTATATCTTCCTCTGCCAATACCTACTCAGCCGTGGACCAATCTTAGTATGGATTTTTTTCTAGGCCTTCCTCGCACTTCACGTAGCGGTTTCCCGATGGTCAAAGTTTAATCATTTATAAGACCTAATACCCTACGCTTAATCCCGCAAGAAAACGGGGTCAATTGTAGTATTTTAGGGTCGTCCAAGGATTTAGAGGCTTGGAATAGTAGAATCTAAACAAGGAGATTATACTAAGGCTCCTAGTCTAGGTGGCGATCTAGTAAGAGATTTTCACGTGTCTCAACTAAACCTAATCAAAAGAGAGGGTAACCATGGTGATTGTTCAAATAAAGAAAGCAATAACAAAATAGCATAAAAGTAAAGCAAGCAAAGAGTAAACTTGGATCTAATCAAAAGAAAGGTAGGATCTTGAGACAATGGTTATGGTTTCGGGTTTAATCTAGAGATGTAATGGACTTGGATAAGGCTTTATTAAAGGATCCAGCTATTTCCAGACCAAGGATCCTTTTTTTGTCGATCAACCCACTCTCGTGACAAAGATCTATTCAACCCATACACACTACAAGGCTCAACTCTCGTTTGTTGCCTATCTATTTAACACCTTGGTGTACCTAAAGGCAAACTACTCTCATAGCTCAAGATGAAAAACATAGATCTAGTTCTCACAAGCATTTCATCGAACACTTTCTAGGCGTCTTTGAGCAAGCAATGAACTTTGAAGAACTAAACTAAACCTACTAGAAATCATGCTAAGATCTAGCCTAAACATCCACTACAAACCCTAAATCTAACCATAGCCTACCATATCTCAAGATCCAAGAAGGATCTACTCACTAAATCCAAGAAAGATCTACTCACTAAATCTCAAGATCCAAGACATAAAATTGGTCTTTGAGCTCCCATGGTTTAGAAGAATAGATCTAGAGAGAGAGATTAGAGAGAAAAGATCCAAAGAACTTAAACAAATCAAAGTGTTATTACAAGGTTTTTTATCTTCAATAAGTGTCTAAAAAGATGTAGAAAAGATGATAGAAAAGTCCTCTTTTGTTCTTGGAGCATAAGGAAGTATTTATACTAAAGAGAGAGTGAAGGAAGCCCTAAAAGAGGGGTATTTTCGGGCAATGTTGTCAGCCGTCGACCTCCCAGGTCGATGGGAGCCAACCTAGGGTCGATGGCTGGCAACCTCCAGAGGAGAAGATGTTGGTTGCTGCCCAGGTTGCTGGGCATCGACCCTAGGTAGCTGGCCATCGACTTGCAGGTCGATGGGAGCTCCCCTTGAGCAGTTTTGATGCTTCTTGCTCCTATTTGATGCCTAGTTGATCTCCAACTCTTCCATAGCCTTTTGCTCCTTTTCTCCATGATTTCTTAGCTTCAAAT
>OVAN01006006.1:0-22226 GCA_900406275.1 Anastatica hierochuntica | reverse complement strand
TGGGTTGCAACAAGGATACCGAGATAGTAGGATATTGCGATGCAGATTGGGTCGAAGATAGAAATGATAGAAGATCTACTACCAGCTATTGCACCTTCATAGGAGGAAACTTGGTTACTTGGAAGAGTAAGAAGCAAAAGGTGGTGTCATGCTCTAGTGTCGAGGCCGTGTATAGAGCTATGAGAAAGCTCACAAACGAGCTAATTTGGATCAAGAACTTACTCATGGATTTGGGTATAGAATCGTCAAAACCAATCACAATGCATTGTGATAATCAAACCGCCATACATATAGCGTCTAATTTTGTATTCCACGAAAGAACAAAGCATATTGAAGTGGATTGTCACAAGGTTCGACAAATGGTGGAACAAGGAGTTATATTGTCATGTTATACAAGGAGCAAAGATCAATTGGCAGATATCTTCACCAAAGCAACAAGCAAGAAGATTTGTGAGTCTATTTATCCAAGGCTTGGACTCACAAACATTAGATCCTCTTAGCCATGAGGACTTGTACTCTTTTTCCTAAGTGTGGTTTTGTCCCAAAGGGTTTTCCCACTTAGGTTTTAATGAGGCAAGAAGTCATGGTTCCAAGCTTAACTATAGTGACCTATAGTTAAGCTTGAGGGGGAGTATTAATCATATAAGTATGGTTTAGTATGGTTTCTACATTAATCATACTTATGTGAGTTTAAGAAAATTAATGAAGTCAAAGCTATAAGGAGAAAGAGAAGAAGCCGTTTGGTTTGGTCCTCTAATGCCAAAAGAGGAAACATCACATGGTTAACTTAAGGAAAGACAAGAAGGAGTTGTCCCTTTCTAGTCAATATTGCCGTTAGCACCAAGACAAATAAAGGACACTTACAACATTAATTATGTAGTACTTTGTATTTGTTCTTATTAGATTTGGCTTCTTTTGTATTTTAAACTCATAGGTTCTCTATATAAGAACCATCAATTGTATTGTAATAATTATCAAGGAATATACTAAACCTTGTTCTCTCTCTCTCTAGTTCGAATTCTTCCTCTCTCTTTCTGTTACAATTCAAACATGTTCTTCATATTTCTCTCTTAAATCTTTTACAATTCTAACAGTTTTTAGTATGTATTAAGATCTCTTTGGAGCGGATCTGTGTTCTTTAGTGTTTTTACAGGAATCGAGCTTGAATGCGCGGAAAGATTGCATTTTGGACGGATTTCAAGCATTGAAGGAAATATTCATGAAGAGAAGAAATGTCCTAACAGAAGGACAGGGATCGATCGATCCCTGTCCAGGATAGATCGATCCCTGTCCTGTATTTAGCAGACCAATTATGAAGAACCAGACCGAACTTATCGTGAACCGGATTTCATAACTAAAACCTAAACTCGAGTTTTGAGTTTCATTTATGCTTTTTCTAAGTTTTGAGAGCAAGAGAGAGATTTGTAAACCTTGAGAGAAGAATCATCTTCCCTACTTCGAATCTTAGAAGAATTTTGAACCTTACTCTTTATTTTTGATCAATACAATGATGTCTCTCTGATTTGATTTGTGTTGTTTCTCTGATCATGAGTGAGTAGTTTGCTTGTTAGGTTTAGGGTTCTCTCATAGGGATTCATGAATTGTTGACATAGAATTGCATGATTAGGGATTTAATCAATTGGATCTTTATTTAGGATTGTTCGTAATGCATGAAATTAACTTGATCACTTAATTTCTGATCTTAAGTTGTTTAACGCCTAGAAAGTGTTCGATTAAATGCCTTAAAGNATGAATTGTTGACATAGAATTGCATGATTAGGGATTTAATCAATTGGATCTTTATTTAGGATTGTTCGTAATGCATGAAATTAACTTGATCACTTAATTTCTGATCTTAAGTTGTTTAACGCCTAGAAAGTGTTCGATTAAATGCCTTAAAGAATCCTAATTGAGCAATTTATCTTAAGCCAATGGAAGTTGATGTTTAAGTGAATTGTTAACCTATCAAACCTGTTTAAAATGCATGATTAGAATCCGAGAGTCAACGGAAATTAGTCTCGAGGTTTCTAATACACAAGGAATTAATACTACGAAAGTAGATCAATTCTACAATTGTTATTGAGTTCAAGACGGTTTGAAACATGTTCTATAGTCAATAATTCGAATCAACAATGAAATGTTTCCCTGAGAATACCCAATGCCCAACTCCTCTTTGATTGATTTACAACACGTAGTCGTTTGCTTGCTCTTTTTGCTTCTTAATTTTCTATTATTGCATCTTTTACAAAACATTCTTTTCGCCTTAGCCCGTTGTTTGATCTGAAATTTTTTGTGCTACCTTTGATCTCTGCGGATTCGATCCCGAACCACTAAGTCGTACTTTCTGTGCGCTTGCAGTGTTATCTCGGACGAAAACCTGAGGTATCACACATACAATGAGCTAAACTTCTTTCCCTATTCATATATTTCTCTGATCCAATTGTTTAGACCAAATATTAACTTAGCCATCAATTGATCATCTACCTCAAAAATGACATCTTTATATCTCTTGATCCATGTTTGTTGCATAGCCATTAACAGAGCTTGCAACTCCGCTTCTAGAGGGCTTGGACACGTACACCCAATTATATGACTTGCACCTTTGTAGACGCCATAAGAATTGCATATTACCCACAAGGCCGGCTCTAGGAGGAAGCTGGAGAAGCATCCGCTAAATAGTTTAAGTAAAAAATCGGCCAATAAACAAAAAAGTTTTTCCATGTTAGTTGGTTTAAATCTTATCTATTCATTCAAGAGGTTCAAACCATATCGCCTTCACATAATTTAAATTTTTTAAATCGGCCCATTTACTTTTTTTCTTGCTTCTAGCCCCCAAAATTTCTGGACCGGGCATGAATTACCCATCCAACCTGTGAGGAATCGTTTCCTCTATATCAATCATTGTAGTTACATCTAACATAACTTTGACTTGGTTTCTTCCACTATGAAAATGGAGCTTTGTGATTCGACTTTAACATTTGACCTGTTGTAGCACAACAATTGACCCATTCTTCTGCCATCAGTTTTGGCCATCTCAATATCCTCTCGCCAATCGCTTTGTGTTTTTTGGTAAACAAACTTGTTTCTATTTTTCCACATCCGCCAAAGTGTGCATAGAGGAACTTGTTTGTCAATATGTGATATGTGTGGCGCATTATATCATTCCAATTCATGTTGTATCCTATTCTCAAAGGTGTTGGCTGGGTTTAATATAGAGGATGATATACTTTGAGTTCCTCTCCATATGGCTTTAGTGTAGCTGCAGCTGAAGAAGAGGTTGTAAAGTTTCCCCATCAAATCAACATCTCTTACATTGGGAAACGTTCGTAATTTCTCTTCTGCAATATTTTTCCGACGGTACAACATGAGACAAAAATCACCATAAAAATACTTCAGCTTCGGAGCAGTTTCCAGTTTCCATATTGCTGGTGGCTCTATCTCATGCTGATACTCTGTATTATGGTTTGGCAGCCAATTGATTCTCTTTGGGGGTCTTGGCCGATGCATCAGTAACCATATGTGTGTAATTTTACAATCTCCAAGACAGTCTTCGATGGTTTCCTACCATATGTATCAGCAAAGTATCTACCCTTGAGAATTCTTGAAACCATCGAAGTTGGATTCTAAAGAACCCTCCATATCTGCTTGGCTAACATCGCGCTATTAAAGTGTTCAATGTTTTCGAATCCTTCCTTCGACTTTAGGGAGTCCCATTCTTTTCCAATGGACTCTTCTAATGCATACAAATGTTTGGGTTATTTTTATAATACAAAGAGCAATAATAAATAAGAGATTTTTTTATTGTTATTGTTCAATGGTAGCCGAATCTAAAAACTCGAAGAGAATCACCAAACTCAAACGATCCCAAACGCAGAAACACGAAAACAAAAACACGACGTGCACATCAGAAAAAAAAACAACACAAAGCTACCATTGGATGATCAATCTCTCTCTCTTTCTTCTCAGATCTGACCGCAATCAGCGATCACAACAGGCTTCTTAGTGGTCCCAGAGGAAGATCCAACCTTCTCAATGTTCTTAACCACATCCATTCCTTCAACAACTTTTCCAAACACGACGTGTTTCCCATCGAGCCACGAGGTCTCGACGGTACAGATGAAAAACTGAGATCCATTTGTGTTTGGACCAGAGTTAGCCATTGAGAGAATACCTGGACCTGTGTGCTTCAACTTGAAGTTCTCATCCTTAAACTTCATGCCGTAGATCGATTCTCCTCCGGTTCCGTTTCCGGCGGTGAAATCACCTCCTTGGCACATGAATTGTGGGATCACACGGTGGAAGCTCGATCCCTTGTAGTGGAGTGGCTTCCCACTCTTTCCGATTCCTTTCTCGCCGGTACAGAGTGCTCTGAAATTCTCCGCCGTGTCAGGAACCACATCGGCGAAAAGCTCCATCACGATCCGACCAGCGGGTGAGCCGCCGACGGTCATATCGAAGAAAACTCTAGGGTTTGGCATTTTTTCGGAGGTGGTTGATTTCTTCTGATAAAATTAGGGTTTCTACTGTTTAGAACCTACAGGAGGTGATTCATATAGAGAGAATATTGAGAAAAGGACCGTTGATTTATACACGTGTAGAAATCTTAGAGAGTTTATGTTAACTGTGGTTAGGTTATATCTAACTAGGGTTTATAGTTTGTGTGGATCCGAGCTAGCACCGTAACGATATCACTTTTAAACAAGCCCAATAAGCTTTTTAAAAAAGTAAAAAGCTTGCACAAGGGAGCTTATGGTTTTTCCTACAAAGCAAATTTGATACAGCATTTAATTGCATCCTTGCCGATGTTACTAGCGGATGGATAATTTCATAATACAGGACAGTTCCAACTCAACGGAATTTTTTGCTAAACCGGCATTACCAAAACACGAGGTTTCCCATTAGTCTGATTGCAAAAAAGAATTAATAGACAAAGTTAATGAATGTGAGGAGGATTAACACCATTCACAACCTTTTGGACGGTTATTTAGAGGTGGGCAAGACAGTTTGTGGACAATAGCTTTACTCACTCATGCACAATGTACGAGGGGCAAATGTTTTAGCAAGGGCGAGGACTTACACACCTTCTCATTCTTTCATTCTAGTTATATAACCACCAATTTGTTTAACTTTATCTATCATTTACATTATGATTTTGTAATATCAAAATGGTGCTTTACATTATGAATTCGTGTACAGCCAATGAGGAGAAGAGTGAGTGTTGACGGGCCATCTACCGTTTATTCTTCGTGTCGTCCTTGAAGGTGGAAAAGGAGAGAGAAAGCATTTAGACTTAGTCTTCATTTTCTTCATCTTCTACTTTCCCTTAATCCCAAAAATGTTTGTAATCTCGTTCGTCGATATGCTTTAATATAAACGAGATTTTTGATCCACGTGTCCATTTCTTATTCATTCTCAACACTTAGCAGGATCACACATCCAGCAGTTGACACCGTTTGTGGAGAACCTAAAGAAGATTCTCCAACGAACGAAGCAGCTCGATGATGACATAAGAAATGATCACACCTTAAGACCTTCTAAAGGCACCCAAAGCCCTGAATATCACATCAAAAGACTCATCCGCACTAACGGAGGTTTCCAAAATTGTACTTATCAACACGCTAGCCCCGACATCAACTATAACGACCTAGAATGTGAATGTCGTTACCTTCATCTCTCTGTCATCACAAAATTAACTCTTGAATTGAGCTTTGTCTAGTCACGAACTAATCCGACCTTCTATCGCAGAGTCGTAGGGGGACCCCACAACGGAACCTTCAAGAGTCGCCTGACAAGGTTCTTGCCCAGGCGATAGAGGAATCTTTTTCAATGAAACCCATTCATCCCAACTAACCAAAGTGAAACCTTGACTCACGTCGCCCGCAACCCGACAATTGACAATGTTGAGTGGCAACTCACTACCCAAGCCCTTGCCACAAAGTCACCTATTCTAACAAAGAAAGAAAATCGGAAGTCATGAAACGAAGGCTCAAGGACATGAATTCCATAGTTCATCAAGCTATCGTATAACTTCAGAGATAGACCATGTTTTGAAGGAAGCTAAGAATGTTCTTTTTACTAGCTGATATAAAATCTCTAACCTTGGAAAGGTAAGGATACCAAAGTACGGAGGAACCACGAATCCCAACTTGAAGTTGACAGCCTTGTTCATCGCCATGAGTCGAGCCAGTTTCACCTTGGATACTGTCAACTATTCATCGAGAACCTAGAGGATGAAAACTTGTGAAATCGAATTCAATTGACAACTTTCACCAACTCTCCACCGCCTTACTTAAACTTTATTCCATGTTCATCTAGTAAGGGACATCGAGCGCCTACCTCTGAGCATATTTCCAAAGACATAAAGAACCCTTGCGCGAGTTCGACGCGAGATTTAAAAAATTGCATCTCGAGTGACGATATATGACAAATACCTTTATACACTCTCCGAAATGTATTCTGGTAAGAACCAACCTTTTGGGCTGATCTAAAAAGTAACAGGTCACAGACATTGGATGATGCGCTCAATTGAGTCACGTTGCTCATAGATGTCTAAGAAGAAAAAGAGGTAATGGTCAAGAAACATTCTGCTTCTAAAACATCAACCCTCAAGGAAACCTAGGGAGGAGTACTGCGACAAGGATTACGCAAATGAAGACAAGGCCAGATGGGTTGCAACCTATTATGTCAGGATGAGCAGCTTCGCCATAGACCTGGCCAAGGAACCTCGAAACTACGATCTGATCCCAAGTTAATGTTGCAATTATCATCACCGGGGCATGCCACCTCGCAATGTCGTTATCTACAAGATCTCTTGATCATAAAATACCAGAACGATGCGACAAACATCACCAATTGCGGCCCTCAAGCAATCAACGTATACCCGGCCAAATACACATATCAACGCTCGAGCCACTTAAGTCTTCCACTACGCTGTCGGGAGTATTGGGAGTAAAGTCAACCATGGAGAATCATCTTTGTTTAAGGGCAGTACGAAAATTAAAGCCAGAAGCAGAAGCATCATCTATGACTGGCAGCTAGAAGACTGTGTTACCCGAGAAAAAGGAAAACTTAAATACAAAAGGAAATATGCTTATATATAAGGATATACACGGGTATTTTCTATTTTAAAGAGAAATTTGCCTACATTTTTCTATAAATACACGATATAAATACCAAGGCAAGGATAATCACATAAAATACTAAGGATTCAACATTAAACTTAGAGAGAGCTTAGAGCCTATGACTAAAATTTGGTTTATAAACCTAAATATGTTGTACTCTTTGTTTCTTTTTTATTATCAATAAAGACTTTTCTTATCTCTTGCTTTCGTAGTGTTCCAAAGAACTCACCTCAAATTATCCTTAACAATTTGGTACAAGAAGGAGGGGAACATTCGAAACTACGTGACTGTGGCTAGAGACAACACTTATGCAACCATAACTTTACCAATTACCACGAGTCGAGATGAGATAATGGCTCAACTTGAGACCATGAGAAAGCAACTCGAAGATTCAGCGGAAGCTAGAAGGACCCAAGACAGCGCTAGAAGGGATCCTAGAGTCGCAGTAGAGTACAAGCTTTAAGACAAAAAATTGAGGCATACACAAAGAAGCTGGAAGACAAAGCCCAATGACAAACTCATATGGAGTTGGAAAATGAAGCGTTAAGGGGAAAAACTCAGCTCTGACGGCCACACGATAGACCATATAGAGATTCCAAGATCTTGTACCCATGATGCAATCTCTAGAAACCTCATATGTTGAGAGTAATCCCAATCACCAAAACCCAACAGAAGAAGGCGATCCTATGGAGGAGATTCGGACTCCTGATGCTGCTCTTGGTGAGATGCCCGCCGTAAGAGGAGGAATCCACAAATCAATGCTTGATCCACCTAGTGATGTTAAAATGGATCCAAAAAGTTGTGGGTCTAAATGGGTATTCAATATGAATAAAGGCCATTTTAAACCCAATTTCATATTTGAGTTTAATGAGTTTACATGGGCTACCCGTTAAAGCCCATTTATTTAGTGGGCTTTAAATATAATTAAATGGAGACCCATTTAAACATGTTTGTGTTTTTTTTAAAATTCTATTGAGTAAAATGACGACGTTTTTGATTTAGAGTTTTGTCAAAAAGCGACATCGTTTGTCTGTAGACAATAATCTTATCGGTGTCTTATCTCCCTGACTCTTTGTTCTTCGATTCACACTTTCACAGTGACAATAATATACAACCAAAGTGATGAATTCTAGCAATATCTTGATTCAGATGTAGGCTAAAAAGAGTTTCTGAAGTAAGAAGCTTCTTCTTCTTTTTCTACAACTGAGGATTTGTTCACCATGTCAGTTGCTTCCCTAATTGTTTCTAGGGTTTTCTCCTTCCTATTCTTCTGTGGAGATTTGGTCTTGGATATATCAATAGGTGAAATTGCTTTGCACTTATTCTGAGAAGCAAGTTGATCAAATTCATCTTCATGAACCTTAGATGAATTATCTGGTTCTTTAACTGCTTTTGAGGTTTGAGCACATGAGTTGATTTTCCTTTTCAAAGAAAGTGGCCTCAAGCGAGCAGACTTCTTCATGGCATAGGACTAGAAAGGAGAATCTTATATAAGATTCCAGCCTGAAAATTTTATAGATCAACCATGACAGTAGTTGAGCAATACGACTGAGGGGGAGAAAAAAGTAGAAGTTGGACAAGGACAAACCCAAGGCTTTGAACCCGACTGTTTGGATTGGATTACATGATTATTAGAGACTCGAGCTGATGTCGTATATTGCGAATAAAAATACAAAGAATCGACGGAGCCACCAATGTGAAAAAGCATAGCAATATAAAATGCTGGAGCGAAGATGACAAAACAACGATAGTTAGAAATGGTAAGTTTTAACATTACTATGATTTGTTTTACTTATCATAATTGATTTTCCAAACAGCAGAAAGGAGAGGGGTGCAATCTGATTGGGTTGAGGTGATTGAGGATATCAAACCAATAAATAAAATGTAGGTGCATGATCTGGTAGTGCTAGATTTGTTGGAAACCTTGAATTGGATGAAGAATGAAAAGCTCACTTAGCTTGCACAGTCTTAAGTATCCACCGCTTAGGATATCCAGCTTCTAACATGTTACCCCACAAAAAGATCAATCAAGTGATTCTAGAGATACTTTTAATGTTAATTTTAATTAAGTTATAATTTTAATTGCTTACTAAACATTTAGTTTTTTTTCTAGCATGCTCCGGCTAAGAAGGGTCATCTCTACAGTTTAGGAAGCTTCGGAGAGGAAGGAGGCTCGTGTTGCAAGACGCCGTTTTCTAATCCTAGTATCGTTAACGAGATGGCGAAATTGAAGAAGAATTTTACCGAGGAACGAGTTAATGAAAAGCTTTGGAGTTAAAACCTCATAGTATCTCCGACTTCATTGTATGAGGTTATTTCGAATATTGTTTGCCTATACCCAATACTTTTTCCCGAAATTTTTATAGTTTATTATGTTTTAATGAATGAAAATTTGAATAATGAATTTTTCCAAAAATTATGAATTTTATAAAATCTACAAATTTTAATTAATTTCATCATTTTTTTTACAAAATTTAGACCATCATAAATATATTAAATAATTTTGAGAAAAAATATTAACGATGTCGTCTGAAATCCATCAAAAAGCTCTGAGAGATATGTCTGTCGTCATCTATCAGTTATCCGCCCAAAATTTCTGACGGTTTTTGCCAGGAAAAATGTTTGACCATATGCTTGAATGAATGCTAAATGAAAAAAAATTGTCTTAGACCAATTGGAGGTTGATGTTTAAGCGTTTTGTAAACTTATCAAACCAGTTAAAATGCATGTTTAGGATTCAATACTCAACGAAAGTTAGTATCTAGGATCCTAATACATAGTGAATTAGCGCTACGGAAGTAAGTTACTTCAAACTTAGTGATTTGAGTTCGGGATTGTCTTTAAGCGTTTCCCCAATAGCAAATCTACAATCCTGATGAAATGAATTCCCTGAGGATAACCCGTGTCCAACATTTTTCTTGATATATTACAACTCGTTGCTTTATTTCCTGCGTTTGTTTGATTCAGTTTCGATATTAGCATCTTCACCAACTTTTACTTTTTGCCTAAGCCATGATTGATTTATTTTCTTTTCGCGTGATCTTCGGTCTCTATGGATTCGATCTCGAACAACTACAATGTACATATCTGTGCACTAGCAGTTGTTATTTCGGATTAAAATATGAGTGATTAAGTTTTCAGGCGTCATTGTCGGGGACCAATTTGTCATCTTAGAGCATTAGTTAATTGCGTGTCTAAGGCATTCTTTTTACGTTGTTTAATTGCTTCTCTTTCTTCTTTGTTTGTGTTCTTGAAAGTGCATGAACATGCTCATACTAGGAGCCAATGATCAGCTAATCAATTACAGTTTTAGTAGGAAATTGGTCGCTTAGAAAGGCAACAAAAGAGAAAGGAGTCACTTGAGGGTAATTTAAATTCTGAGTTTGAAGATAGAATGGGTGATAGCACTAATAATTTGTGAATTCAGGGTGATCCTTTACGTCTTGGAGTCCATCAGGGACAAGAACCACCTTCTGTGGGTGGGAACAATGTCGCAACTCTAGGGGCAGAAAGGCGCGGATCTGCCTCAATCGAGGTTGACTTTAGCGCACCATGACACTCATGAGTTGTTCAATGCGGATTGAATTAGGATCCATCCACCTCCTATTGATAGGAGAGACTTTGAGATCAAGTCTGTTTCCATCAATTTGGTGCAACAAAACCAGTTCCATGGGTTACCAACCGAGAACCCAATGCACCACTTTGAGAGGTTCAAAGCCATCTGCAGCACTATTTAAAGCAATGGTGTACCTGACGACGCTTTGAAGTGTAGGCTTTTCCGTTTCTCTCTTACGAATAAAGCTATTAGGTGGCTGACTTCTCTTGCACTTGGATCTCTCACTACTTGGGAAGAAACCAAAGTTGCCTTCCTGTGACATTTCTTCACCAAGTCCACGTCTACCTTCTTGAGGAACAAAATTGCAAGCTTCAAACAGATTGCTACTGAGAGTTTCTATGAAGCTTTGGAAAGATTCAAGGAATACATTATCCACAACATGGATACACCGACTTAAACCTGTTGGATATCATCTATAATGGAGTGGATGAACGGTACCAAAACGCCATGGACACTACTAGTAATGGCGATTTTATGACCAAAACGATTGAGGAAGTCTACACTTTGATCGAGAACATGGCGGCTAGCCAAGCGAATCTTATCTCGGAATATGATTGCGGTAGAAGAAGCTTAGTAGCTGATACAAAGAGGATTGATGATTTTCAGTTGAAGCTTAATGAACTGATAAGAAGGGATCAACCGATCCCTGTCAAAATCCACAGAAGGCACACTTGGGAAGAGAGACAAGGATCGGGCGATCCTTGCCCCTAGATCGACCGATCCCTATCATGACGTGAGAGGATCAGATTTTGTCGATGAATTAAGGCTCCATAGGTTGAGGATGAGTATGTACCCCCTCCACTTTACATTTCTAAGTCTCCATACCCTTCAAGACCTTGTCAAAAGGTCAAGGAACATCAATACGAGAAACTGAAGAATCTCATTGGTGAATTACATGTTCGGTTTCTGTTCGTTGAGGCAATCAAGATGGTACCGCCCCTTCAGAGTTACATGAAGGAGATACTTTCAGACAAGTTGACTTTAGAAGAAGGTGTCTCGATGCTTGTCGCAGAGTGTAGTGCATTTCGTCAGAATATCACACCTGAGAAGCATGAGGATCCTGGACCTTTCTTATTTTCGTGCAGGATTGGATCTCTTACCTTTGAAAAATTTCTCTGCGATTTGGAGTATGGAGTTAGTGTCATGCCTTTGTCTATGTCTCAGAGGCTGATCATGATCAACTACAAGCCCACCAGGATGTCTCTGGTACTAGTTGACAGATCGATTCGACGGCCAATACGTATTCTCTACAACACTACCGTCAGAGTTGGAGAAGGCTACATGCACACTGATTTTGTAGTCTTGGAGGTTGAAGAAGAATCGAAGGATCCTATTATCTTTGGTAGACCGTTCTTTTCCACTTTCAAGGCAATGATTGATGTGCAGACTGGTCATATTGATCTCAATCTTGGGAAGTTGACAATGCGATTCAATATTGAGAAGTCCATGAAGAAGCCTACCATTGATAGTCATACTTTCTGGCTAGACACACATATAGACGTGATTAAGGAGTCTGTAGAAGAGCTGTACACAAAGGATTTACTATGAGTTTCTTTGACTCAGATTGAGAGTGAGTATGGATTCATGAGTTATGACACGTCTGAAGTTTTTGCAATGATCGATTCAACACCAACAATTGAGTAGCAAGTCGCATACATCAAGCTCGAGAAGTCATCTGCGACATCTACGACAGTTGCCGCGAGTCCCAAGTCTGATTGGAGTGAGCTGGAAGCTCCAAAAATCGAGCTCAAGTTGTTGCATGCAGGATTGAAGTACGTTTTCTTGGTTCCCAATTCTACTTATCATGTGATTATCAATGTGAATCATAATAATGACGAGACCGCCTTGCTTCTTTCAAAATTTTGAAAGTGTAAAAAAGCATTGGGGTACTCTTTAGATGTTATCACATGTATTTCCCATATCTCTACATGCAAAGGATCCACTTGGAGGATGAATACAAAACTTCCATTGAACATTAAAGGAAACTCGGTCCAAAGCTGATGGAAGTTGTGAAGAATAAAATTCTGAAACTTTTGGGTGCAAGTGTGATTTATCCCATCTATGATAGCACCTGGATGAGTCCAGTCCATGTAGTTCCAAAGAAGCATATAATCATTGTCATCACCAAAGATAAGAATGAGCTCATTACCACTAGGACTATCACAAGACACGGGATGTACATAGATTACATAAAGATAAACTCAGCCAGAAGAAATGACCATTTTTCTCTTTCTTTCATTGATCAAATGCTTGAGAGACTTGCTAATCATCCTTATTATTGTTTTCTTGTTGGTTATTCAGGTTTATTTCATATTCCCATCCATCTAGCAGATCATGAAAATACTACATTCACATGTTCCTATGGAACATATGCTAACCGGAGGATGCCATTCAAATTGTATAATGCACCAACGACCTTCGATCAATACATGATGTCCATCGTCACTTACTTGATTGAGGATATCATGGAGGTTTTTATGGATGATTTCTCTATTTATGGCTCATAGTTTTCTAATTGTTTAACTAACCTTTGTAGGATTTGGAGCGGTGTGAAGAGAAACATCTGGTTTTGAATTGGGAGAAGTGGCACTTCATGGTACAGGATGAGATCGTACTTGGGCATAAGATTTCTGAGAGAGGTATCTAAGTAGACCGAGCTAAGATTCAAGTGACGACGAGTCTGCAGCCCCCTACTTCTATCAAGGACATTCGCTGCTTTTTGGGGCATGCAGGTTTCTACAGACGATTCATTAGAGATTTCTCTAAGATTGTCATACCCCTGATTCGCCTCCTCTATAAGGATGTGAAGATTGATTTTGATGCAGATTGTTTGTCAGCTTTTCAGAAAATCAAGGAGACTCTTATTAATGCTTCAATTTATCAGCCACCGGACTGGGATTCCCTTTCGAGGTGATGTGTGACGCCAATGACTATGCCGTATGAGCAGTTTAGGGTCAGAGGAAGGATAAGAAGCTCCATGTGATTTACTATGCTAGCAGGACACTTGATGACACTCAGATCATGTATGCTTCTACGGAGAAAGAGCTTTTAGCTGTTATTTTTGCATTCGAGAAGTTCAAAAAATATTTGGTGGGATCCAAAGTCATTATTCACACTGATCATGCTGCTTTGAGTTATATGATGGCTAAAAAAGATGTTGAACCGAGACTGTTAAGATTGATTTTTCTGTTGCGGGAATTTGATCTGGAGATTCGAGATAAGCGTGGTATCGAGAATGGTGTGGCTAACCATTTATTTCGTTTGCGAGTGGAAGCTGAGACTCCACTTGATGATAGTCTCTCGGAGGAAAACATCTACATAGTCACCTTGCTGAAGGATGAGTATTTGGATGGAGTTGATAGCTTCGCCATTAGACAGATCCATGATGAGATTCCTTGGTTCCAGACTTTGCGAAATATGTGAGTGATGAAGTAGAGCCTCCGAATTTCGCAGGCTATGCAATGAAGAAGTTCCTCGGAGACATCAAACATTACTTTTGGGACGATCTTTTCCTCTACAGGAGATGCTTTGATGGTATTTTTTTTGCAGGTGTATCCCGAAGTCAAAATTGCAGGGTATTCTTTATCATTGCCATGGTTAAGATTATGCAGGTCACTTTTCCACCTTTACGATTGTTTCGGAGGTGCTACATGCAGGATTCTGGGGGCCTACACTGTTCAAAGACACCCATGATTTCGTTCCCAAGTAAAATGCCTATTAGAGATAAGGCAATTTAGCAAGAGGAACAAGATGCCTCAAAACTTCATTCTGAAGTTGAGGTATTTGATGTGATGTATGGGGTATTTATTTCATGGGACCATTTCCACCATCATATGAGAATCAATACATCTTGGTTGTTGTGGACTATGTTTCCAAATGGGTTGAGGCACTAGCCAACCCTACAAATGATGCCATGGTAGTCTTGAAGATGTTTAAATTAGTGATCTTCCTGCGAGAAGCACGGAGTTCGACATAAGGTAGCTACACCTTATTATCCTCAGACTAGTGGATATGTTGAGATTTCTAGCAGAGAGATCAAGGAAATCCTAGAGAAGATGGTTGGCAAGACACAGAAAGATTGAGATGTGAAGCTTGACGAATCATTATGGGCATACCACACTGCTTATAATACTCCTTAGGCACCACATCATATCATGTGGTCTATGGGATGTCTTGTCACTTGCCTGTTGAGTTAAAATACAATGGTTTATGGGCTACGAAGTTGATGAATTTTGACATCAAGCTAGCAGTTGAGAAGCAGATGATTCAAATCAATGAACTTGATGAGATACGCTTGAATGCGTATGAGGATACGAGGATATACAAGGAAAACAAAGGCATTTCATGACCAAAGGATCATTGCATGCCATTTTGCTGCAGAAGATTAGGTACTTCTATTTAACTCATATTTGAAACTGTTTCCAGGAAAGCTCAAAACGCGTTGGTCGAGACCATTTACGATTGCTGAAGTACGACCATAAAGTGTTGTGGTTCTCGAGGATAATGGAAAGAAGTTCAATGTGAATGACCAGAGATTGAATTCATACTTTGCAGACGCACCACCCGAAGAAGGAACTCACATTCCTTTGACGAGTCCACCCTCCGTCTGATCTCACCATAGTCAGTCTCGTGACTTAAAACAAGAGTTCAGTGGGAGGCAACCCAATGATTTCTTTTAGTTAGATTTTTAGTCTTTTTCATTTTTAGTTTTGGTTTTTGTGTGTGGTTTTGTACTTTGGATGCAGAAAACGCGAATTTCTAGACAGATGGACAAGGACCGGCCGATGCTTGTCCATAGAGCGTCTTATCCTTTCCAAATTACGATTTGTGCAATTTTTCCAAACAAACAAGGATCGACTGATCCTTGTCACGAATTGAACAATCCTTGTCACGAAAGCATGATATATCGCGATAATCAACCTTATTACTCAAATCACCCCTACACCATAATTTCCTCAATTCTCCACCAAATTGAATGACTTTTGGTTCTAAATCACTTAGTTTTTTGTCCTCTTTCATTATATTCAATCAGTTTTAGCAAATTCAAAAGTATGAGCAAGAAATATCTCCTCCAAGTTTTGAGTTTTTAGGGCAATTTTAGGAACTTTTGATTATTTGATTTTTGTTGCGAATTTGGTTCACAAATGATGTTATTTACATGTTAGATGATGTTTAGGAGTGGAATTACACATGGATTAGATGTTTTGATGATTGAATTTGGTGAAATTGTGTTATGAACGTTTTGAACGCCTGAAGTTTGCGAGGAAACTTGTAATTGATGTTTTTGCCTTGATTTTTGATGTTATTATTCTTTAAAGGCATGCATGTGAGTGATTTTGATGTTTTTAGATGCTTGGTTGATATGATTTTGATGATTTTCACTTGGACCTTGTTTAAAAACGAAAAATGGATTGAATTGGCTTGTGTTCTTGATGTTTTGGATTGTTTAGTGAATGATTTTGCTGTTTATGAGCATGATTAGATGCAGGAACAATGCAATTGTGACAGAGTTGATAATTTTCGTGTGTGTGTTGGGCTGGATGTATACTAACTCGTTTCCAAGTGTTGGATTTTATGGGAAGTGGGAAGGAGAAAGTCGAGTACAAAGGTGAAACCACGTGCGCATCCACATGTGCTTCCGAAAAGGTTCAGAAACACGGATCGCGAACATCCCGCCAACCGTCTTGTTACTAAAGAATGGGAAAAGTTCGATGATGAGCTTTTTACGGACTTATCGCATATCGAGTTTCCTATGACTCGAGCTATTGACGTTGCTTTTCTCGACACATTGGGGATCTGAGAAGATGTGTATGACGTATTTCAGAGGATGGGAATATGAGGCTTGTTGTGGCTTCAAGAGCACGTCTACCGAGCTCTATGTCATGAGTTATTGGCGTCTGCACGCCTTATATTCTAGGATCCGGAAAACCTCATGGCTACCCAGAGGACCATTTCTTTTGTTGTGTAAGGACAGTTTCACTCCATGTATCTTGCTGACCTTTACAAGATATTCGGTTTCACGGTGGGACGGGCTTCTTGGGTTCCTACTTTGCCGTGTTGCCATAAGTTTTGGGACTTTATTGATGTAGAGCGTTTCATTTCCAGGAACCAAACAGTCACGCATCCGTTGTCCCGTTCTATACCTGGTAGTCAAGATTATCAGTTCCCACATCTATTGGAAGGCCTCACAAGTTGCGGTGACCAACGACGAGTTGGGTTTGCTTTTTGTGGAGTTAGACACATGTGGGTTGAGGGAGCACATCTCACGTACCCGGATAATAGTGGCCTGAACTTGGGAGCAGTTCTTGTTGAGAAATTTGCATACTATAAGGTGTCCGCTGTGGAAAAGAAGTACTTTGCTGCGAGAGGTATGATTACTTGCATCCTTCATCATACGTATAACCGTTTCACAAGACAATAGAAGGTAGAGTTCAAAGATCCAAGGAAGAGTTTCACCCACCAACCTAAGATGGCTTTCTTCGACTGGAAGCACTTGTTGATAGCTACATCCTGGCTTCACCTTCGGAGGGGAAGATTGACGATTCCAGGCCCTTCATCTACCATTTCTAAGACCGTTAGCAATAGTCTCTCTACATTGATCTCCCATGTTCTGGCTTGACCTCTCTTACGGATGCTACATATGTTGAGTTTCTGCCTCCCGTATCCCGTTTATGCTCATGCCCTCCTTCTTTTAAGACGGGCTCTTCAGGATCTTCTCGAACACCCATTCAGCTAGACGAGGATGATGATGTTGATTATAAGGCACAAACGCTTCCACCTCATGTGCCTATGGATCACGAGATCACTGAGTTATTGTTAGACGATATCAATGGTTATGAGCTTGATCCACCACCACCTCTCGCTGCTTCTAATGATGGTTTCAGAGCCTTGACCGTGCAAACCAACCTGTGGACCAGTTCTCTTATGTTGAAGATTGGTAGAGGGATCACCAGGATTGGACGCTTACTTGCTTTCACTTCTCGCCCATCTGTTCAGGGCGATGCTGCTAGGAGTGCAGATGTTTCAGCTGATGTAGATGATTCTGATGATGATGGCTTAGATAGAGATGATGACATGCAGCAAGAGATGCATGAGGCTAGCTCATCTTCTCTTAGCTTGGAGGAGAGATCGTGAGGCGGTTGAGGCTAGCAGAGTCTACAGATCCACACAGTAGACCTCTCTTTTCTTTTTCTTTTCTTTTTTTCTATTTGGACTTATGTTTATTTATTTACTACTTACCCCTTCGTTAGATTTTTTCACACCGAGACGATGTGCAATAATTCTACGGGAGGCTACTTATGTATTTTCTTTTATTTTGGTGTGTTGTTTTGAGTCTGTTTTAATGTTTTATTGTATCAGTTTTTATGTATGCTTGCACTTTATGATGATCTTTAGACTATTGGCTTTGTGCGCTGTGCTTTATCTTTATTCATATTGGCCATTTCATTTGAGCCGTTAACGCAGCCAATCCGGAAAACCTCATGACTAGACATCCCGCCAGAAAGCTTTGGAACACAAGTTCTTTTCTAGATTTTTTAACTCTAATTATCAAAACTACTAATGAACTTAATATTTTAAATCAGGGACTTGAATTAAGGAATTCAGAACCAATCATTCAAGACTATATCCTCCATTTTCTTCCACTCTTTTTCGGTAATCCTAAGTGATCAGACTCATCTTTAGTCGACACCACACCCTCACCCTATCTCTAAAATATCTCCATGCATTTCTTTTTGGTTCAATGTGCACACATGTACAAAAACAATGGAGAGAGTAGGGTAGACATGATCCACCACATTACTTAGGTATGATTGAACTTTTAGGTGGTTTAGAAACGGTCCTAAAAGTGTCTAGTAGATAGTGTTGGGTGATTTAGAATCCTAAGATGGTTATGGTTGCAATTCTTAGTGTTGTATGGGTGTTTTGCTATTTTAAATGTTTCTATAAAAGTTGATTTCCCTTGGATTTTCGAAAAAAACAAAAAATTATGTCTTTTTATTCGTATCCGGGAAAGAAATCAGTTTATACTTGTTATCATATTTTTACTATGCCCTGAAGATTGCACATATTCTATTTGATTTACGATTTTGTGGTTTATGCTTGAGTAGTTAGGGATCATGGTTATCAATATACTTTTTTTTCTCCTGCAATTTTGCATTATGTATTGCATATTGACGCAATTGTGAATCCTGAAACACTTTGAGCCGACCACCAAATAGCCATTTCATCACCTAGCCCGTTATTCTTGATGTTGAGTTCTCTAGTGAAAAGACTCATGTTTTTTTTAATGAATGTAGAGAGTTAATAACGTGAATGCGAGACTTATAGGTTTAGAGTTTGGAGTATGGATGGGCTTGCGAGGTCATGATGAGGATCTTGGAGAGAATGTTATGACTGTCTCAGGTTTACGTGGTCAGCGAATCTAATTGCAAAACAAGGTCTCCTGAAAGTGTAATGGTTCATTTGTTTACAAATGTCTTTTCCCTTTGGCTTAATCTTTTGTTTCCTTTACTTTAAACACCAAAACTAGAGTTGATTGTTTCATTATGCTATTTTCTGAGATTTTTAGCAACTATTGAGCTTTGTAAACCAAGGGAGACAAATTCCAACTCGTACTCTATCGAGAAGAAATCTGAACCCTTTACTCTTTGATATTGTTTCAATACATCATGTGTTTCTCAAATTCCTCTAATGTTGTTTTGATTTTTATGACTGAATAGTTCTTTAGTTGGGTTTAGGGTTCTCACAAAGGGGATTTCATGATTTAGTGGTTGTTAGGTTGTTATATTGGAGAATCATCAATTGATTCTTTGTTTAACATTGTTCGTAAAGCTAAAATTAGCCTGATCACCTATTTTCTAGTGTTAGGATATTTCATGCGCCGAAAGTGTTCGATGAAATGGATGAATGAATGCTAAATGAGCAAATTGTCTTAGACCAACGGAAGTTGATGTTTAAGAAGTCTATGAACTTATCAAACCTGTTAGAATGCATGTTTAGGATTCTAAACTCAACGGAAGTTAGTGTCTAGGATCGTAATACATGGTGAATTAACGCTACGGAAGTAGGTTAGTTCAAACTTAGTAATTTGAGTTTGAGATGGTTCTTAGCGTTTCTCCAACAGCAAATCTACAATCCTGATGAAATGAATTCGTTGAGAATACCCTATACCTAATGTTTTTCTTGATTGATTACAACTTGTTGCCTGATTTCCTGCTTTTTTGCTTCGATTTCTGTTTTAGCATCTCCACTAACTTTTACTTTTTGCCTTAGCTCGTGCTAGATTTATTTGCTTTTTATGTGATCATTGGTCTCTGTGGATTTGATCCTGAACCACTACAACCATATCTCTGCATTTGTCGTTGTTATTTTGGATGAAAACCTAAGTGATCATCTAGTTAAATCCATTGGTAATAGAATGGACACAAGGGTCTGGCTTGATAAATGAATTATATTTGATGAGCATCCCCGAGAACCTCTTTGCTCACATGAACTCATCGGCTATGAGCTAAAAGTTTTGGACCTATTGCTACAACTATCTGGCCAGTAGAATGAACTTTTAATCTGATAACAACTTTTTTTATAGAGATGTAGAGTACATACTTAATCTCTATACCTCTCCAAGTTTGGAAGACTTCTTTTTTTTGAGTTATATTAACTCATACTCTTATTCCTCTCAAAGTGACTATTGATTGTGAGATACAAGGATGAGGGTACAAGAGAATGAGCCAGAAAATATGCCCCCTATTAAAAAGATCTATGACTTGTTATAGAAATTAATAATTACACACAAGATCAAACATTTTTTATGGAGAGCTCACTACAAGAAAAAGTGACATTGATAGCACAACATCTAAGCTATGAAATGTGATAGATAGCATTTTCACAAACGCTATCTTCGCCCCAATTATAATAGACCCCTCCCCTACGATGACCTTAATTTGTCCTGCTATTATATCGTAATCTATTATAGCTTTGATTTCTTCTGTAATATTATTAATAATGACAATGTATTATTATTATTTCATATTTTATAATGTTTTTTTATTTCGCTCTAATATACTTAACTGTGGCATCGTATTCTCGCTATTTTATATTTTATAGTAGCTCTTTAATTTTGTTGTATAGATGTGAGCCGTAAATATTTTGTAGTCGAACGAAACCGTATTAAAATTACTATTATTATATTTATTTTAAATCAGTTGGATTTATATTAAAAAAAATATTCAACATATTCAAAAATGATTTTCTTAATAACAAGTATATAACTCAATATCAAAGAAAACGAATATAAGAGGAGCTTGAATAAGAACCAAAAAGAGAGTTGCAATTACATCTATGTCTTGAATCTTCACGGTTTTCATCATTCCTTTCAACTTTTTAGTAGCATATTTAAATTTTGTCACCTGCAGATAAACAAAATCAGAACTTTGTACACACAAAAAGTTGCTTGGCAAATTAAAAAGCAAAACACGACTATACTGATAGCATAAATTGGTGTATAATCAACAACAAGATGGTGTTTTACATGGTGAAATCTATAGCAGATACACTCCGGAAGAAATCGAACATTAGCAGCTTCACCCCAGATAAGGAAGTTGAACCAAGAAACAGCTTCCTGTCCCGGTCAATAGCTTCTAACTTAATAGAAAATTTCAAAGTTAATAAAATTCACTTGAATTAAGCCACTGTATCTATAACTGAACATAATAAATTTACTTCTTGTACACAATGGGTATCCTCAAGTATTTACACCACTCTATGTAGTTCTCCAAAACCTTCAAGAAAACCTCATTGACTGCTTTCTCATCAATTTTATACACAAGAAGGATAAAAAACGGTAAGGATTTTAAAATGACAATCATTTAACCAACAAGATGATCAATACAGTCAGAAGGAAGAACTCACTAGGTCATTCTAGCTAGGTAAACTAAGCTGAGATTGTGCATTTGAAAGCATGAGAACTAGATGCTCCCGTTGGTTCCTCAAATTGTCTCTCTGAGATCCAAAAGAAAATGTAAGCGACACGAATTAACAATAATCAAGGAAGATCTTGATTCATTAGTTAACCGTATGCCTGAAAGCCAAACATGTACTCCAAGAAGTCAAACATATATGCATTACGTTGTCCAGAAATTTCAAAATCATCAGGAAGATTGAGAAAATTTTCAGAATATTTAATCGCCTGTATTGCACCCCACACCTAATAGAGACAAAAGAGTCTTTTCTGCGTGAGAATAACCTTAAAACTAACAATGCTAAAAAAGAAAATAAAGTTTTTCGTTCTTGTTTGACTCACTTCAGGGAAAACCCCAATTGCATTGGTCATGGATTGTGCTTCTAGAGGGACAATATTGTATGGAGTAAGTTCCGCAGACAAAGTTGCATCAACTTTCTTAATTTGCCCAAGCTGAAAACATCCACAACCATTTAGTATAGAGAAATTCCCTTAGATAGCACACTTTTGTGTTTTTTTGCTACATGTAGCA
>OVAN01006005.1:503-22227 GCA_900406275.1 Anastatica hierochuntica | reverse complement strand
TGAAATGCCTAGGAGAATCTAATTCATGCTAAACCTTTCTTAGCCAATGAGTGTTGATTGCTAGGGAGTTTAGTGACTAAGATTCATGCTCTTCGATTTTGTTTGTATAAACATTTAGTCACTAAACTCCCTAGCAATCAACACTCATTTAGTAACTGCAACCTCGCAATTCGGAGGACTCGAAGAGTTCTCCAGATAGGAATCTCCAACCTCAAGGCCATTGTCTTTTTGGCAATCACAAGAGGAAGTCATGTTGGCTCGGCAAAGCTCTCAAATCAAAAGTTTTGAGAAGAGAGGAATAAATGAGGAATGAGAAAGGGAGTCCAATATTTATAAGGATTTCTCTACAATAAGATAAACTTCGTCTTTGCAATCATCTTGGCCGTAGATTCTGATCAAAACACACACCACTCACTCGCAAGAGTCACAATCAAAACTTGCGAGTTGGGGGGGGGGGCTAACTGTTGATGTCAAAAATGGTAACATCAAAAGCAACGCCCAAGACTTTCAAATAACTCCAAAAAGATCTCGAGATACAAGTTTCGCGGTGATAAGGAATCACCGTAAACATCAGATAATCGCATCGCTTCGGAAACACAAGCAAGGTCTAGGCGCCCGTGGGCGACTAGACACGAACAAGTTCTAGTCGCTAGTGGGCGGCTAGACTCTTCATGAAGTATAGTCGCCCATGGATGATAAGACACGAGCAAGGTCTAGTCACCCACGGGCGACTAGACTAATCGCAAAGTCTAGTCGCCCTTGGGCGACAAAACACGTACAACGTCTAGGCGCCCATGGGCGACTAGACACATACAACGTCTAGTCGCCCATGGGCGACTAGATTCTCGAGAAATTCTAATCGTCCATGGGCGACTAGAAAAGTACAACCTCTAGTTGCCCATGGGTGAATAGAATCTCAGCAAAGTCTAGTCACCCATGGGCGACTAGACACGTACAATATCTACTCGCCCATGGGCAACAAGACTGTCGGCAAAGTCTAGTCGCCCATGGGAAACTAGACATGTACAATGTCTAGTCGCCCATGGGCTATTAGACACGTACAACGTCTAGCCGCCCATGGGCAACTAGACTCTCAACAAAGTCTAGTCGCCCATGGGAGACTAGACACGTAAAACGTCTAGTCGCCCGTGGGCGACTACACTCTCGACAAAGTCTAGTCACCCATGGGGGACTAGACACGTACAACGTCTAGTCGCCCATGGGTGACTAGACATGTAAAACGTCTAGTCTCCCATGGGCAACTAGACTCTCGACAAAGTCTAGTCGCCCATGGTCGACTAGACATAGAAAACGTCTAGTCGTCCACAGTTGACTGGACCACGTCCTCTCAATCATCTTCTCCTTCGAATCTCGGCTTTACTGTCTCTTGTTTCATTTCGATTTGAGTTTCCGTTAAATTTTCGCGATAATAATCGTAAAGACTTGTTCTTTTCGTAAACACTTTGTATCGATCGTATAGAACGACAATGGTTAACTTGACCACCAATATTATC
The DNA here is from genome assembly GCA_900406275.1 of Anastatica hierochuntica. NCBI lineage: Eukaryota > Viridiplantae > Streptophyta > Magnoliopsida > Brassicales > Brassicaceae > Anastatica > Anastatica hierochuntica. Next base: position 20,713 of record OVAN01006005.1, on the reverse strand, counting down.
TTAGCTATATAATTGATCTTATCGTTTACCGAAACCATAACTGCATAATCGTATGAAGAACGATTTCTCCGAAAGAAATCGTAAAAGCCACTTAATCGCAAAATTGCCTAGGAAGGCTCAAAACGCGATAAAAGTCCGCTTATGATTCCAAACGATAATGGGCCCAACTACGTCAATGATTTAACTGTGTTCTGCGAAACATAAATGGAAAACGCGATAAGGTCAATTTTAAAAATGGAAAATCGAGAAGATAAGGAATATTCTCGAAAAATGAATATTTTCGTGGAAGGATATACTCAAATCTAGGGCATAAAAGGAGACCCACTGGAACTAAGAAGGCATATACAAGAGAGGACAAGGAGAAGAACGAGAGGGACAAAAAAAATTTCTACACAATTCACACTTAGAGCAATTAGGTTTATTTTCGTTTTTGTTAGCGAGCTGCGTCGCAACTAGGTTTACAAGGCTTACGCTGTTAGAACTAGGATACTTGCCAACAACTCACGCGGCCACGGCTTATCACCTGTTGTAATGCTCAACGCAGATTCGGAATAAGATCTATATTGCTCTACTTTGATTTTCAATTCTCTTTTACTTTGGATTTCGTAGTCTGATATTTCGTACTTTGATCTGTCGTTGTTTGGTTAGGACTTTCTGGCTTTTCTTCGATTACAATAATCGACGGTGCGAATATTTGTTTGCACAGTTAGTTTGGTCCTAGTGTACTCCTATTTCGCGACAGGCAAGGTTTAAAACCTCTATCGAGTTATTGGGAGAGGAGCTAGATTTTTGATATTTTAGAACATCGGAAAACTACTTAGTCCTAAGATAATTATTTAATAAACTATAAATTAAAGCTAGGGTTTTAAGCTTACCTTAAGACTCGAGCTCTGGATGTCTCCACTTGGTTTTCAACAAGTTTAGGATGGGAAACTAATGTGGGAGGGGCGGATGGTTATTTATAGAAATGGGAAGAAGATTCCTATTGGTCGATTATGGAGGTGGAAAGCACGAGGTGGCGCAGAGCAAACCAAGTTTCTTTTAGGTCGCAACACGTGGCAATGATTCAACCGAAGCAGCTGCATCGCCGCAAACTACATAGCTACTCCAGGATGTGCCATAACCGAACACGCTTCACTCCGTTCCGAACGTTGCGGGTTCTGATTTGGACGTCCTGCATGCCTTTCAAAACAACCAAAAAATGATATTCTTCGACCAAACCTAATTTCCTCTGAGCATTTTGGTTCTAGTTTGGTTCTAAGGTAATTCCTTCCCCAAAACTTAGAATTAATATTCCGAGAATTCTTGAACAAATTAAGCCGAAACGCGACCGTTTTCAACCTACTAAATTTTACATATATTCTATCTAGACAAAAGTTACTCGAGCACGTGAAATCCCGAGCTGCTAATTCATTGAGCAGCCTGATTGGTTAAGAAGGCAAGCATCTTGGGCTACATCCTACTGAGTCATCGAGGGGCTTCCAAACAATGCAACTGATTTGATCCCTGCTTCTTGGTTCGTATGCGTTGAAACTTATTCCAAACGCACTAAAACTGATTCTGAACATGTTGAATTCGGCCATATCCCATTTGGAAAATCTTTTTCTTCGTACACATCTTAGGTCTTATTCGAGGTTATTACAATCCCTGTCATCTTCGACTCGTCTAGACCACTTGAAGCTAAATGCGTCTAACGCATCTTTCGCACATTTGGACTTGCCTACCTCGCCTCAGAACCACCATGTAACTCCTGGAAAAATCTCTCACAATGCATGCCTTATCGATTTGCCTTCTTAGGGGCTCCATATGCGAAGGTGACGAAGAAAGAGAGCTTCATGGAAATGACCAAGACTCTTCGCTTTCCCGCCTACTTAACCCTATCAGTAATGGGCCTAAGACGAAAAAGCCCGGATTACACCAAAAAGTTCAAGCCCAAAAGTTCATCTAAAAGATGCGGCCCGCTAGCGCTAATGAGACTGACCTAGGTTGAAGACATATCAGCAAGAACTAGCGACAACAACAAGAGCCACGACTAAAGCTACACTCTTATTTTTTTCATTTTTTTACAAATTTCATCCTCAACTAAGGTAAAAATCGAAATCTCTTAAGAAATGATCTACTCTTCATATTCCACACGTGGAAAATAAAGAGTGGGGAGGGCAATTGTTGGGGGTAGTTTTATCCCCTTAGTGTCTGGTTGCTAGACAAAGGAGACATAAACAAACTCCCTAGTTGAATGCGTAAACCAAGACCATAGCCGAGGACATACCGCCAAGCCAAGGTCATAGCATAGGTAGAGCGAATATCCTCTTATATGATTTAAATCTTAAAAGATAAAAACAAATTCCTTAATGAATTATGAAAATATTCCTTATTGTATAGATAGACTCGAAAAGAGAAGTTATCCATAAAGAAATATGAAAATACTCTTATTCGAAAACTTTAAATACAAGGGGAAGAACTCTAATTCAAGGATCCGAGACTTAATACACAAACATGTACATTGTAATCGATCTCTTTAAACAATAATCAATAAGAATCATTTTACATCTCTTTGACTCATTTCAAACACCCTTTGTTCTTGTACTTCTCCATCGAGGATCACCAAAAAACTCTAAACAAAATTCATGAACTATCTAATTTATCGTGCTACGTCTAGTAATTAAATAATTTATCTCTGTACTAGGGATAAGCTAGCGTTAATTCTTATCGCTAATTGAAATAAACAACCTTTAATCATCATTAATCGTTATATATGTTTTGTTTTTTTTTGACACTAAAGATCATTCTATTACTCAGACTTGAGGTGGTGTGGCAAGCCACACCGGAATAGAACAACCCACAAAAGAGAAAGTGTGCTGGTGCTGTCTAGCTAAACGAGCCAACAAATCCGCCTTCGGAACAAAAGTGCGTGGGACATAAGAAACTTTGAAGCGCTGGAAAGCATTCTGCAACCTCGCAAGCTCCTAAAGCTCCGTCGCAAAGTCCGGCCAGTCCATCAGATTTGAAAGCATACGAATGACGTCCTGATTGTCTGTTCCAAACTCCTGAATCTCAGAATGTGCTGGAACACACTGCATCGCCCATAATAAAGCCTCCAACTTTGAATGTAACGATGAAATCCTTCGGACCTGGTTACGCGACCCCATCAAAGTACAAACACCATCCGACCCAACAAGAGTCCACCCTAGCCCACTGTGATTGTCCGCCGCTTTCCAGGACCCATCCACCAAGCAAATATTCCGCAAACATACGGTCTGCGGGCCTGCATGATCAGGCTCCACCATAGATTGAGCGTCCACCGCTGTAGCTGCAACCCAAGCCCGCCATTCCGAAGTGGCACGACTAATAATTTTCGCCGCCTCCCATGTGACACCACGGAACAGCTGCTCATTACGAGCCTTCCAGATGAACCAAATAAGCCACGGATATGATCCGTGTCCCTCAACACTCGCCGCCTCCGAGCTCCAAAACAAATATGCGAGGGAGCCATAAAGGCTCGAACTAGGAAAAACCCCTGGAACCCGCAAAGCAGGGACCATTGCCCACACTTGAAGCGCAAAAGGGCATTCGAAGAAAACATGCAAAACAGTCTCCTCCGAAGCCCCACAACGCGGGCACAGGTCCACACAATGGACCCCTCGATGGACCAAATTATGTGTGACAGCTATGTAGCCAGACACCAGCTGCCATATAAGATGACATATCTTCTGTGGCGCATCAATATGCCAGGCATGACTCTTCAGCTCGACCAGACTCGGCCCATAAGGTTCCTCTCCCTCCCCGTTGACAGCCAACTCCCTGGCTATCTTATACCCTAACCTGACACTGTACTGTCCCGATCTGGTGAATTGCCAACAAAAGCCATCCACATGAAATGACTGAGCAATCGGTAAACTCCTGATAAGGGGAATATCCTCTGCCACAATGAGTTGCTCCAGCTTGTTGATATCCCATTGCTTGGAGCCACGATCGATAAAATCACTAACCACCATCAACGGATGGACAACAGGGGCCCTTGCTCTGGCAGGCCGCGCAGGCTTTGTAGGAAGCCATGGATCCTCCCAAGCACTGGTAGTAAGACCAGAGAAAATCTTCTTCCGTAATCCACGAAGGAGGAGTTCTTTAGATGCTAAAATACTTCTCCACCCATATGAGGGCCTGTCCACCTCCCCCGCTTGCAGCGACGTAGAAAACTTATAGTATCGGTCTTTAAGAACCCGCGCAAGCAGGGAATGCGGGAACCGGTTGAGCCGCCATAGCTGCTTAGCCAGAAGAGCCAGATTAAATTCATGTAACATCCGAAACCCCAACCCGCCGTCAGCTTTGGTGGCACACAGCTTCTCCCAAGTCGCCCGATGGACCCCTCGCCGAGGCGGATCTGAACTCCACCAATACCTAGCAATCGCACTCGTGATCTTATCACAGACACCCAACGGAAGCAGGAAACTTGACATAACATACGTCGGCAGGGCCAATGCAACAGCTTTGATCAGAATTTCTTTCCCACCCTTGGACAACCGTTTAGCAGACCACATATTCACCCGATCTTGTAATCGATCCCTAATGAAGGCAAAGAGCTTACATTTAGAGCCTCGCAGATCCTCTAGGATACCCAAGTAGGTACCGAGGCCACCATCGGTGTGAATTCCCAGTATATCCTTAAGACCTTGCCGGACGGAGTCTGGGACCCTCTTGCCAAACATGACCGAAGACTTGAGCAAATTAACTTTTTGTCCTGAAGCCTTGCCATAGAACTCCAAAATCCTCAATACCTCCAAACACTCACGGGGCTCCGACTTACAAAAAAAGAGACTGTCGTCAGCAAACAGGAGGTGGGACACCGACGGACTAGCTCGCGCTATCCGCATTCCAGTTATGCGTCCCTGCCACTCCGCCTCTTTCAGCAGGCAGATGAGCACTTCCGTGCACAAAATGAAGATAAAGGGAGACAAAGGATCTCCCTGCCTTAAACCACGTCCAGGCTGAATATGGCCACGAGGGTGACCATTTATCAGGACTCGATAGGAAACCGACCGAATACATCTCATTATCCAAATAATCCATTGCTCCGCAAAGCCCATCTTCCGCATCACAACCTCAACAAAATCTCACTCGACCCTGTCATACGCTTTACTCATGTCTGACTTAATGGCCATTCGTTCTGCTTGTCCTGTCGGATTAGTATTGAGCCCGTGGAACATCTCCTGAGCCACCAGATGTTATCCGTGATCAAACGCCCAACAACAAAGGCTGACTGAGTTTCAGATATGAGAACAGGCAACACTCGCTTGAGCCTCTGACATAAAACCTTCGACACAATCTTATAGCACACATTACAGAGACTAATCGGTCTAAACTCTGCCATCTCCTGTGGCCTATCCATCTTTGGAATGAGACAAATATTGGTCTCATTCAGCCCAGCCGCAACGGCGCCATCAGAAAGGAAGCTATTGACCATTGCAACGACGTCTACTCTCACCACATCCCAAAACTGCTGATAAAAGAGGGCCGTCATACCATCCGGACTCGGCGCTTTCTCCGGATGCATGGCAAACAACGCACCCCGCACTTCCTCTTCCGTCACAGGTTTCGTCAGATCCACATTCATGGTCGAAGTGATCTGCCGGGGTACGAAGCCCAGGACATCGTCAATAGCTAGTTGCCCAGATGTCTGAAACAACTCTTTAAAATACCTTGTGGCAATGGCCACAATGCCGTCCTCTTGCTCGACAACTACACCCTCCTCATTCCTGAGGCGTACAATCCTATTCCTCGCCCTTCGCTGCTTTGTCGTAGCGTGAAAATAACCCGTATTACGGTCCCCCTCCAGAAGCCAGAGTGCCCTACTCTCTTGCCTCCAGAAAGTCTCCTCCTCCTTGAGAGCAGTATGCAGATCGAGCGTAGCCGATGCGGTCTCATCGGGAGTTGAGAGATCAGACGAGTGGAGGGCATCCACCTTATTCTTTAGCTCCTCCAGACAATGGCCTGCAGTAGCTCTATCGCGTTTGCTCCAGAAGACAATGGTCCTCCTGCAAGCAACGATTTTAGCTTGTAAATCCAAGGTAGATGCCATCCCCCGCCAGCTGTCCCTCACCACATCATTAAATCCTTCCTTCTTAATCAATCTTTTGTCAAACCGAAAGGATTTCGTCGCCCGCAGGGGCCTAGCAAGGATGTGGGCGAGCACGGGCCTATGATCCGACCCCCACATTCTTAAATATTCGGCCATTTGTGTATACTTTAGTGCTTACGACCGAATTCTCGAATATTGAAAAAAAAACGAAAAGAAAAGAAGTAAGAATTGTCTGTCCAGATTCTCTGTTTTTTCTGTTGTTTTACCTTTTGGGTATTATACATTCTTGTAGTACTTTATTTATTTATTCAAAATCAGAAGTTCAAAAAAAAAAAAAAGTATGAAAGGCATAAGATAAGAGTCTTCTCGTTTCATGATTAACTTATGGCTCTACTTCCACGCAGACTCCTAAACTGCCTTTTTTTCTACCGACCACTCTCTCTCATATAGATATATACACATATATATAGTGCTTTTATCTTTACCCAATTATAACTGAACAATTAGATCACTTGAATTATGGTTGTTGGTTATCTCAACCAATTAGGTTTCAACATTCTCGAAGCTCACTTTTAGTTACTTTCTCCCAGACTAATCAAGTACCAAATATCCACTGCATTAGAAGGTTCTCCGAAATCTTAAAAGTTCATACTCACCGGAGTAAACTATAATTATAAGTATAAATATACATTTTGTTAATTATTTGGGAAAAAAACTAGAATGACTTTTGAAAAGACCTTAATAATTAGAATAACACTTAAAGATTTGAGTGTTAGTATAATTATTTTAATTTCCAAAGCACCCTTACAACAACTTAATAAAAAAAAATTTACAGGAATGCCATTGATGAAAACAAATCCGCAACAAATCTAGAAAACAAATCTGTAGTAACGTTTACTTCTCGAAAAATAGAAAATCTGTATACAAATTTGTTTTTTACAACCACAAATATTTTTCTTGAACCACAGATTTGTTGTCATTTGTGAGGCAACAAATTTATTAATCCGCAACAGATTTGTTTTATCCCATAGATTTTCGTCTTATTTTCTACAGTTTTATAAAACACCTATAGATTTTTCGAACGAAAATTCAATGCAAATTTGTTTTATGTTTCTACAGATTTATATTTTTCCATAGATTTTTTAGTTCAATAATTACGGATTTGTTTAACACCACAGATTTGTCGTGATCGATTTGTTTTTTATTTAAAACATTTCCTGATCACGACACTGCAGATTTGTTTTCCGATGAAAAATATGTAGTTTGGCTGCATATATATTTGAAAAAGTTAATTACTAGACTAATATCATGTACTGACAGATATATTTTATTTGACTACAGACTTTTAGGCAATCACAAACTTTTAGTCTTATACTACAGATTTATATATGTTATGAAGTATATATTTTTTTATGACTAGAATAGCGGAAAAGTATTTTTACGTCATTACAGATTTATTTTAAAGATTTGCTTAATGTTTGTGACTGATGATTTTTTTCTCACTATGATGCGACAAATTTGTGTATGTGTGTGTCAAAACAGATTTATTTTCTTCAGATTATTTTTAAATGGCTACAAATTTTTTAAAAAAAGACAAAAATACACCCTAACTTAAACTTCTGCTAATCACGTGATTAGCCATAGTAACGTGAGCAGTTAAGGTTTTTTTAGAAAGCAGCCATCGACAATTGCTCCTTCTTCGTGTTCTTTTTTTTTTTCTTTCTTCTTCTTTAACGTGATTATTGTTCTTGTTTTATTCTTCCTCTCCGTGATAATCTATTCTTTCTCTCCGCAATCAACATCTCCATTTAATCCGATGGAGCATATTATTCTAGTTTGTGGGAAATGGATGTTTGACAACAAAAGATGGTTATTCGTCGTTGATAATAACAAAGGTTCGCGAATACTTCTTTGTAATTGTAATAAACATTTTGAGGATTTCATTATGATGATTTATGAAAATTATAGGTTTGATGACAAACTTTTCGACATTGAGCTGAGCTATATGTTTCCGAAGAAGGTTATGCAGAGATTACCTCTGTATACACCTCCGACAATCATTTCTAGTATGAGACAATTTGAACCTTTTATTGGGCAATCAAAATCTGATGTACTTCGATTATGCGTAGAAGTAAAGAAGAAGGTACATATCAAAGTGAAAGGAGACCAATATGACGATTTCATGAAAGATGATCTTTACTTGATCGCAATGATTTAGGTGTGAATGCAGAGAGAGGAAAAAGTAAGATGCAGAAAGAGGAGTGCGAAAGTGAAGACGAAATTAATAACGTCGAAGACAACAACGATGAAGACACTGTTTTCGATTATTGTGAAGACTCCGACGAGATCAATTCTGAAGACGAGAATTTTAGCTCGTATGGTGTACCACCGAAAGAGAACAAAGAGAATAGTAATTTGCATACGAGGAAGGGAATTTCAGAGATCTTCTTAGAACAACCAAACAACGCTACCGAGTTTGTATCATTGAAGATGTCATCTTTAGAGTTGGCTGTTGGGCAATATTTTGAAGAAAAGAGGAATTAGAAACTAGATTGAAAATGTTAACGGTGATACAGAAGTTTGATTATGACGTGGACAGATCGACACCAACCTTGTTGCGTGTAAAGTGTTGGATAGAAGACTGCACTTGGATGTTAAGAGCATCACCTGTTAGAGATTATCCGAGAATTCATGTTCGTGTCTACGTTGCTGAATATACATGTTCGATAACTGAACGTTCTTTACGAGCCCAACAAGAAACTCCAGAGGTATTGAAAAGATTATATAAGGATTTTGTTGGCGGATTTGGACCAACTGTGTGTAGCTGAGACAATGAATAAACGATTCCATATCAAGGTAACTAATGGAAATTTCATACATGTTTAATCGAAATTTGGTATTTTTTTGTATTGTAGCTACAAATTTTACTAGGTCATTACTACAAATTTTTAAATAGTTACTTGTTCTGTCGTTACAAATTTGTTCAGTAGTTATAACAAATTTTTTACTCCTGTAATTTTTCTGTAGTTACAGATTTGTTTCTCAATTAGTGGCCTTAAATGTAGATTTGTTTCTCACTACAGATGGAGAATTGGAAGGCATATCGTACACTGAAATATGCTCGAGAATTAGTTTCTGGCAGTCCAAAGAACGGTTATGAACAACTTCTGAAGTACTTGTACATGATAAGAAGGGAGAATCCCGATACAATAACTATGCTAGAGGTTGACAACGATCATAGATTCAAGTATATGTTTCTAGCATTTGGTGCTAGAAATTCTGCCATCTTATAATAAATATGTAGCTACGTATTCAAATGGTTTTGAAGCCATATAAGTTGTATCATACATTTGTAGCCGACTCCTTCGAACAAGATGTCATTCTCTGGTTCTTTTCTTCAACTTTTGCAGTTATATCTTTGATGTCACTACCTTCTTCGATAGTTACAATGGGTTTTTTTGTTGCAGACTTCGTCTTACCATCTTTAACTTCTTGCTTAACCTTCTCTGACTGGTAGACCATTTTAATTTTTACTTTGGGTTTTGGTTTGTACACAAGACGATTAACTGGAAACTTTCTTTTAGGCGCTTTTGCATCAACCTGCCATGATTGTACATAAAAGACATATCAAATCATAAACAATAGAAAATCAATCTGCAAGCGCGTGACACTAAATCTGTTCCTAAGTTCATTTAAAAACAACAACAAATTTGTAGTAATATAAAAACAAATCTGTAGTAGTACCAAATAATTCTGTAGCAATATATAAACAAAACTGTAGCAATTTTACAACAAATTCGTCGCAATAAAAAAACTAATCTGTAGCAATACAAAAACAAATCTGTATTAGTAGAAAAACATATTTGTAGCAATATAAAATAAGTATGTGGGAATATCAAACAAATCTTTAGCAATGTAAAACAAATCTGTAGCAATGTAAAACAAATTTGTAGCAATATAAAAACAAATATATAGCAATTGAACATAAAACCTGAAGCTATTTAAAAACAAATTTGTAGCAATATAAAACAAATTCGTCGCAATATAAAACAAAGTTGTAGTCATGTGAAAATAAGTATTTATGTTTGTATTCGAGTACTTATGGGCGTTTTGCTGACAGTTTCATCGTCATCTTGTTTCTTTGTTGAGTTAACAACTTCCTTATTAGCTTCATGGGTGTGGCGATTGTGCACTTGCTTAAGATCCTTCTCTAATGCACTAATCCTCTTCCCAAGACTTGCCTCATTGTTGTCCATTTTTTTTGCAACCCTCGACGCGAAAGCATCAATGCAAGAGTCCGAACCATCCATTCGAAGAGCCATCTTGTTTCCCATGTTGCCAACTGTCTCGATTAGTTTTTCAATCATGTTTAAAACTCCAGTAAAGGCAGCAACCTACATATGTATGAAAATATAATCAACACTAAATTAAGTAAAATATGAAACTCACTAATATAGACAACCAACCAACCTACAAACGGTCGTTGACTTGCTTATTCTTTGCCTTTGACATGGAAGATTTATCATCAACGAAATCAGAGTCTTCCATACAAACCTTCTTCTTCTTATGCTTTGTGGGCAATATTTTTTCACTTTTATCGATGGTCACCTTGTTTATCTTCCTTTTCACACAGATTTCAACTTTATCAACAGCCTTTAGTTAACATACGTTTTCCTTTCCTTGCTTATGTTGGTTATCTTTTTGCACATCCCAAACATCATTTCTTAGTTGCTCATTGATGATATCTTTGATCATGTTGTCAATGAAAGGACCCAAACTTTCACTGTTGTCACTCCATATTGGGTACTTAGCTTCGTTAGTAACGACAATCATATGCTTAATCGGTAGCTGCACAACGTTATTTTATTAGTAAACAAATATGTGAACACATAAGTAATAAATCTGTAGAGAAATAACGATATGCAAAACAAATTTGTGGATCCATATAAAAAAAATATGTAGTAACCCAAAGACCACATGTCGAAAAACAAATCTGTAGAACATAAAATTAAATTTTTAGTAACACGTAAAACTGTAGTAATTAATAAAATGCGAACAAACCTATGGAGATATATAATAAAGAGCATTTGCTGAAGATTTATTTTAAAAATCTGTAGCTAAACTAAACAAATCTGTAACTATGAAGAGCAGTTACCTTCTTCGATGTAGGAGCAGGGGACGATGCCGACTTGAAGGAACAGAGGATGGCGGCGTGAAGGAGCAAAGGACGCCGACCTGAAGGAGGAAGACCGCTGGCGTGCGAACAGCACAGAGACGACGTCGGGGAGCAGATACGACGGCGCACAAAAATCGTCGGAGCAGAAACGCAGTTGAAAGAGAACAGAGAACGGGAATCGCCGGAGGTTGCAGAGCCGTCGAAGTCGCCGACGCAGGACTGAAGCAGGACGACAATGTCGGCGATTATACGAGCACGTCGACGTCGCCGGCGGTCGCAGAGCAGAATTCGCCGTTTATAGAACTGAAGTCGGTGGCGGTTTGAGACAGAGGAGAGGAAGCGATTATTTTGTTTTTTTTAATTAGTTGTCAACAAATATTATTATTTTAGGGTTTAGTAGCTTTTTTAGGGGATAGAAAAGTTTAATTTTTTATTTAATAAATCTTTAAATTAATTAAAATGGCATTAGTGTTATTTAAATGAATATTTAGGTCTAATGGTCTTTTGTAAAAAGATTGGAGTTAGTCTAGTAAACATGTGTTATTCTAGTAATAAAAATGTTTTATAGAGTTAGTTTAGGTAATTACCACTAATTATTTTGAATGTTTTTTTGATGACGCGGTTTCTATAGTTCAGGTGCTTGATAGAAAATGAAATATATTCCTGAAAATTTACATCATAGTAGACCTATATCACACCATCTTCAATCTAAAATATATAAATTATCAGGTCAGCATGACGCAAAGCCAGAGTAGTAAAACACCCAAATAGTTTAGAAATATGTGTTTCAGCCAAGACATTTATTCAGACATTCGGTCTAGATAAAGTAACTTATGCTTTTCTATCATCTCGTATTCATAACTAGTCTCCACTCCACTATAATTCTATTCAAATTAGTTTTGTCCAATTTATTAATAAAGATTCTTACAAATGATCATATCTTAAACATATTACAACCTGAGTATTTTAGTCCTAATTGATGTTTCCATCAAAATTTTTGTATATTTTACTAATATATTTTATTTGATTTTGCATTTGTTCTAGTTTCTTAAAACTAATGGCTCTTATTTGAGATAAATATTATTAGATGCATAAAATCAAGAAAATTAAATATCAGATGCTGTGAAGAAAAATTTTTGAATTATTTTGTCAAATAAATTTTACTCATTTTATCTCACATGCTTTCAAAAATAAAATGGTTACCGACTGTGTTTAGGGTTTTTTGAGTAATTCTTTTAGGGAGAGAGCACAAGAAAAAAATGTTTGTAAAGAATTCTTTATTGATACTACAATGTGGGTATCAAGCAATAAGTTTTTCGGACCCTTGAATTAGGGTTCTTTCCCTTGTACTTATAGTATTCGAATAAGAGTATTTCTATACCTTTTATGGATAACTTGTAATTCCGAGTCTATCTACACATTAAGGAATTTTTCCATAAAACCATAAGGCAACAATCTTTATCTCTAAAATTTAAATCATATAAGGGAGAATATTCGTTTAGTCTTAGCTCGTGGTCGTGGTGTAGCTACCGTCCTTGGCTGAGGCCTTGGTAAACGTATTCAACCAAGGGGGTTATCTATGAGTCCTTTGTCTAGTTCAAGCTAAGCTCTAGGGGAATAAAATTAACCCCAACAAGTGTCCCCCAGTCTTCATTTTCTACGTGTAAAATTTGAAGAGTAGACTCTTTCGTAGGAGACTTTGGACTCAAACTTAGTACATGATAGGCCTCGTAGACTGAACAATCGCAATCAATACCATGACCATCGCCAGCGTCATTGGCTTTGGTTGATAGGGCTTCGTCATTGGCGAAAGGTCTTTAGCGTTAATAGGCCGCATCTGTTAACGCATTCTTGGGCCGCAATTTAATTGCGACTTCTGAATTCCTTTGATTCTGGCCTACCATATCTAGGGTTAGATAGGCGGAAAACTGGAGAATCCCTGTCATTTTGGACTTATCAATTTTCCATTGCGTCAAATCAAAAGCTCTCTCTCTTCCGGAAACTGTCATTCCTTCGCATCTCCGGTGAGTTCCTTTGTCGTTTTCTGATAATTCGTGCTTCTCTTTTTCCTTCTCTGCGAGTGCTGATTTTGTTAATGCGACCTAAGAGAATCGTCACGGTTCCATCTTAGGGTTTTGCTTTTGTCGATCTTTTCCGAGGGCATTGGTGCATGTCTTGACCACTTTGCCTCTAGTTCACAGATCTTTAACCTTTCTGTCGCTCGTATCTTCAACCACTTCGTCTTCTTCTTAAGGTAACTTCCTTCTTGACCCTCTTTCCTTTTGATTGGACCTTTCTAGGATCGGGATAGGTTTTAAAAAAAAAGAAAGTAGCATTTTTAGAATGCCTCCTAAAGCCACCGTGGATCTGGACCCTCCATCGGTTCTCTCACAAGAGAACTTGGAAGAAGTATGGGTTCTCGTTGCCCTGCCTCCCAGTCTGCCCCTACGGAGCCCTGGAGCACACCAGAGGGCCTCTGTATGCGGCATGGGGAGATTGATATTTGTGAGGTCTTCCTAGAGGCGGGGTTCAGATAAACCCTTCCCTCCTTGGTCATTTAAAGTGGCCAACAGGTTGCAGATATGTCCTAGCCAGTTTTCTCCTCCCGCCTTCCGCATCGTGACCTCTATCTAGTTCCTAGCGGAGCTTAAGTCCCTGATGGTGAGGGGCTGATGAGGTCTTTACTCTTATTATTTTTTTTCTAAAAGGGTGAGCCTTAGAGGTATCACCTCCACCCCAGGCACGCTAGGGAGGCCCTGGTGGATGACTAGCCACACCAGGTACGGAGGTCAAAGGATAAGGCTTTAAGGGACCGATACTTCTTACTCGCAGTGGGGCAAATCCAGGTTTTAGAACGCTCTGGGCGTACAAAGGTCCGTAGATTTAATTTTTGTCAATAACTTCACTGGCTTGCTAACGCCTTACTTTTGCGTTTGTTTTGTGATTATGTAGGGGTGAAGACTTTAGCTCCTGAGGCAGGCACATAAGGAGCCCAGGCGATTCTTCGTGTCCCCAACAGATTTAGATTCATGGAATTCTTAGTCAGCGAATTCAGTTTGGAATTAACCTCTATCTTTGGTAAGTTTCCCATCATAGGGAACAACCATAAATCCATTAGTGAGGTTTCACTCTTCTGACTTTCTCTACCGTCTCAGGAGCGGACATGAGCAAACGATCTGGGAATGTGGCCTACACAACGCTTCAAAAATACTTGGCAGCCAAGGCCAAGCTGATTGATGTAGAGTCCAGCGCTAGCGACGCTGCTACCAAGGAGAGCAAGCATCCATTGAAGAGGAAGGAAAAGACCCCAGCTGCCTCTCTTGCTATCAAGAAGCCTCGCCTTGCCAATGATGCCCCCTCGACTCCAGCCTCCACAGAGGTTCCCAACAAGATGCATGGTTGACCGCTTATTAGCCATTGAAGTGACTGATATAGTTGCCAAACAAGCTCATTCTGAGGAGGACTTCTTTTCAAGGGCCATTGGGGTGAGTGAAAATTAGGTTCTGTTTCTTGAAACCTCAGGCGTTTATTTACTTCCATCTTTCTCTTCTTATAGATTCTAGCAGCTATCCATCTCAAGGGTAGAAACGTAATAGCCTTGGAGGAGGAGACAACCAAGTCTCAGAGAGCCACTAAGGATGCCTTTACAGAACTTTCAGTCGAGATGAAAAGGGTTGATATTCTATAGAACGAGTCTAAGGCTAGGGAAAAAAAGGTCAATGAGTTGCGAGAGGAGCTGAAAGCTGTCAAGGAGGCGCTGGCCAATGCTCAAGGGAGGAAACTTACGTGCAGGCCATAGTGAGGCATAAGCTAAGAATCTTGATCGAGCCGTAGCCAAAGTGGACGTCGCGGAGGGTGTTGCTGAGGTTAAGGTCAAGTGGGAGATGGCTAAGGATTACTTGACTGGGCTGTATAAGGGCTGGCCTTTGGCCTTCTTTGATCCTAAAGTCTAAGAGGTGCGCTGTATAAAGGCGCTGCTTAAAGGTTAAAAGCCTCCACCTATGGAGGTAGCATTAGTTTCCCTGGCTTCCGGTCACCCTAATTTCTCTAGGTTCGAGGATCCTCATGTTGCGAACCCCTAAGCTGGAGAAGAAGAGAAGAAAGAAGAAGAAGATGCCTCCAAGACATAAAAATTGTCTTTTTTACATACCGAGGGCGTTCGCTTCTGCCAACGTCTCTCCCTCTTTAAAGCCCCCCTCGGGGGCTGTTGAACATAGGGCCTTCGTCCCCCCAATTCTCGGCTAGGTCGTAGGGCCTTTAAACACTTACTTCGGCCTTTGTTGTCGAAAAAAACTTTATCGTAGTTAGCCTCTAGGGCCTTTTTATTCTTCCATTTTGCTTTTCTGACTTTGAATTTTCTATTCGGTGAACAACTTTTAATTCTAGATTGTGCCTTATCGGTGGAATTGCTTTGGGTCTCCTTTTGATTTTCTAAAGATTTAGACCATGGACCCCATGTCTAAATCTATGGAGGTTGACTGTCGGAATATATTCATATCATCGTTTGTCTCGTCTTTGGTTCCGTGGACATAGGGCCCCTAGTCCTAGGTGAACCAGGGTCTTTATGAATCCCAAGGTTCTTCACTTA
Source organism: Anastatica hierochuntica (assembly GCA_900406275.1). NCBI lineage: Eukaryota > Viridiplantae > Streptophyta > Magnoliopsida > Brassicales > Brassicaceae > Anastatica > Anastatica hierochuntica. The sequence continues at coordinate 4,873 of OVAN01006005.1, read as the reverse complement.
AGCCTGACACATGGTCCTAAAGGACCAAAGGTTCTTTATTGATAGACTACTCAAAATCATACCACGGGGCACGTGCCCATTGTGAACCATGGTCTCTTAGGCGTTAAATTTTCAAATCCTTAGATTCTTCAGCTAAGCCCTAGGGCACATGGACTTTGAGGACCAAAGGTTCGTTATTGCTATACTATTCAAAGTCATACCATGGGGCACGTGGCCCTGGTGAAACATGGTCACTTTAGCGTTAGATTTACAAATTCTTAGATTGTTCATCTAAACCTTGGGGGCACATAGCCCTTGGGAACCAAAGGTTCTTTATTGGAAGACTATTCAAAGTCATACCATGGGGCACATGGCGCTGTGAACCATGGTATCTTAGGCGTTAGATTTACAAACCTTTAGATTCTTCATCTAAGACTTGGGTCACATGGCCCTTGAGAACTAAAGGTTCATTATTGGCAGACTATTCAAAGTCATACCATGGGGCTTGTGACCTTGTGAACCATGGTCTCTTAGGCGTTAGATTTAAAAATCGATAGATTCTTCATCTAAACCTTGGGAAACATGGCCCTAGAGAACAAAAGGTTCATTATTGTTAGATTATTCGAAGTCATACCATTGAGAGACAAGATCTTAGTATTTTCACACTTAGAAGTCGCGAGCTCAAAAGTGTTCAAATATCATACCGCCTTCTCGATAGCGTATGATCAAGTATGAGTACGTGGCCTATATTTTGGGACTCTTGGTCTGAGGGCATATAGCCTAGGTTGGCACGTGGCCTTGGTGAGTTTCCTAACCTCAGTGGGGACTAGGCCTGTGAGCATGTGGCCTTAGATGGACTAATCATCCCTCGACTAGAGTCCGTGATAAACGGTACTGGCCTTTGGTGAGTTTTGTAAACTCGGCGGTTACTAGGCTTGTGGGCACATGGCGTTGTTTGGTCTCGTGGTCCCTACGGCAGGTAGCCTTAGTTATATGGCCAATATTGTTATCGTACAGTTTAAATATTTCTATGGGTCGCGGGGCTAGAAAGGACAAGGGTGCACATGTTCTAACTCACACAATTTGGATGCATTGCATCGACCACCACTAGGAGCTCGTCTGCGTCTACGCATGACTTTTCAACCATGGTTTTAGGAGTCTGTCCACATTAGATGAACCATAATTACGAGCTTGTCCACATTATATGGATTTTTAGCCATGGTTAGGAGCTTATCCGCATTACATGGACCATGGTTAGGAGCTTGTCCACAATACATGATTTTTAATAGGCACTTGGCCTTAATGGGTTAAGAGTTGTACCCTTTTCCCCCAAAGAAGAGTCACAAGATTTCATAATGCTTGTGGCTTTCTTTCTATGGATTGCCAGACTTCCCTAGGTCGACTCCGACCTAGGTTTCGTGGTCAACCCAGTCCGTAGCATTTCTGCTCTTTTCTAGTTGTTTTCAACGGCGTTTAATTTCTGTAGTTTCTTTCTGAAGAATAACCATACACTAAATTGCTCTTTTGCTGAAAATTGATTTTTATTGTAGACTGCCAAAGCATATTGGACAATATTTTATAAGCAAAAAACCGAAATCATATATATAACCAAGTCGCCAAGCGAGGCTTCCATTGTTTGTTGAACACCACTGACTAGGGGCTGAATTACCTTCCTCTGGCTCTGACCTCACACTAGGCTCTTCTCTTGCCCAGGGCCTTGCCCCCATGCCAACATTGGGCAGTGGCGTCTGAGGTTCGCTTCCGCGGTAGGATGGCCTGGCAGATACTTCCATTTTTCACGAAATGTGACTGAGGCTATAGAGTGAGGGATTTCAAGGTCGTATGGTAACATGAGTGAGCATGCTCTTGGTCTCCCCTAATTTCATTCTCTCTTTAAGGCGTTGGGAATTTTAAGGATTGTAATGGGACAACTCTCATGTCTTGTATCCATGGCCTTCCCAGGATTATGTTGTATGCTGACGGGAAATCCGTGATGAGAAACTTATTTCTCCGATTGCTGCCTCCTGCGTAAACTGGCAAGATCACCTCGCCAGTGGTTTGTTTCACTTCGCCCCTAAATCCGATCAGAGAGGTGGACTTCCTGGTGATTTCTTCTTCGTTTAACCTTAGGCCTTTGAAGGCATTGGCAAAGATTATGTTGGCTCAAATACCTTTATCGATGAGTACGCACTTCATGAGGTAGTTAGCAACCTTCAAAGATATCACGAGGGCATCGTGATGCAGTAACATAACTTCTTCTTCGGCGTTAGCGGTAAAACTTATTTTGTCATCCGGGTAATCTCTTATGATTGCCATGGTATCTATTCTTTGGCGAGCCTCAGCAGCACGGGTGCTTCGTTAGGCGGCGGAAACAATTACTTCACTTACTTCTTATCCCCAGTGATGAAGTTAATAACACGATCTTGCCTTGGCGAGTCGGGCCTTATTTTGGCAGGGACGTCGTTTTTAGTCTACTCATGAGTGACGACCTTGGCTTTGTCCGAAAGAAATTTTCAAAGGTATCCTTTGCTTAGCAGCTCGTTGACTTCAAAACTTAGCTGGATACAATCCTCCGTTAAATGACCTTGGTCGCTATGGAAATCGCACCACTTGGACGAGTACCTTTTGTGATGTGGGGTTCACATCTTTATTAGCCATTTGACTTTTTCGGATAGATTTCCTAGCTGACCCACTATTTCTGCAAAGGGATATTACCATATTAGACATGTCGGGCCATGTAATGGGCACGTACTTCTCATGCTCTGTTTCGCCAAGGGTTTCGGCCACGACTTTGCATTAGGCTTAATTAAATTGTCAGCTACTGACCAAGGTTAGGGCTATCGTATTTGGAATTTTTTTCGTGACAAGGGGCTTTAACTCCAGTTTTCTGAGCTAGTTAGGCTTGATAGGCGTGATATTCTTCCCATTTGATCTGCGTCCAGGCCATAGAGAGGACGTCTTCCATGGAATGATAGGGGTACTTGGTGACCTCTTTGTAAAGATCATCATCGTTTAATAACCCCTGTCTAAAGGCGGAGATGGGTGGGGATGTCACGCAGTTTGGGACTGACACCTTCTCTTTGTTGAAACGATGGAATGCTCCTTAAGACTTTCGCCTTCGTGTTGCTTGATGTAGTAGACTGCTAGCAAATTATCTGACAATGCTGCTAGTTGCAAAGTCCCAACCATTCCAACCAATTCTTCCATGTCTTTCTCAGAATCAACAGCCGCCCTCTTCCGGCTTAAGGCATCAGCCATAGTGTTCGCTTTACCAGGATGGTAAGCTATACCCAGATCATAGTCAGCGACCATTTCCATCCATCTCCGCTGTCTAAGGTTCAGCTCTGGTTGAGTGAAAATATACTTCAGACTCTTATGATCAGTAAAGACTTGGACCTTCCCAACGTAAAGATAAAATCTCCAAATCTTCAAGGCAAACACTACTGCTGCCATCTCAAGGTCATGCGTTGGATAGTTTCCCTCATGCTTCCTTAACTGCCTAGATGCATAAGCAATAACCTTTCCTTCCTGCATCAGTACACAACCCAATCCAGTTTGTGATGCATCTATGTACACCACATAAGGTACCCCTGGTCTCGGCAACTAAAGAATTGGAGCGCTTGTAAGCATCTCCTTCAGCCTGTTGAAACACTTCTCACAGTCTTCTGACCAAGTAAACGGGACGTCTTTCCCAGTCAGTCTAGTCATTGGTTGAGCCATGCTTGCAAAACCCTTCACAAACCTTCTGTAGTATCTCGCCAGTCCAAGGAAACTCCTTATTTCTGAGGCATTTCGTGGCCTTGGCCATTCTGCAATTGCCTTGATCTTTTCAGGGTCCACATATACTCCTTTATCTGAGACAACATGGCCTAGGAATCCGATTTCCCTTTGCCAGAAACTGCACTTGCTCAGCTTAGCAAACAGCTTATGTTCCCGTAGTCTTTCCATAACATTTCTCAGATGGTCCTCATGCTCTTCCCGAGTCTTTGAGTAGACCAAGATGTCATCTATGAAGATGATCACCGACTCGTCCAAATAGTCTCTAAAGACATTGTTCATCAGCTTCATGAATGCCGCTGGAGCATTTGTTAAACCAAAGGGCATCACCAGAAAAACTCATAGTGCTCGTACCTTGTCCGAAAGGCCGTCTTTCGAACATCCGATTCTGCTATCGGAATATGATGATATCCAGAGGCCAAATCAATCTTTAAGAACCAAGTAGCACCTCTGAGTTGGTCCAACAACTCATCAATCTGAGGCAGAGGGTACATGTTCTTCACTATCACTTTGTTCAGTCCTCGGTAATCAATGCATAGCCTGAAGCTACCATCTTTCTTTTTCATAAACAGTACCGGTGCACCCCAAGGCGAACTGCTTGGCCTGATGAATCC
>OVAN01006004.1:0-20716 GCA_900406275.1 Anastatica hierochuntica | reverse complement strand
TAGGCGAATCATCCGGTCCAATGACCCGATCCAAGACGAAGCAGCTCAACCGTGCCATCAACGAACTTATCCGACAAGATTCGGGAAGCTTCGTGAGTGCTTATCCAATCACGTTGATCGTGAGTCAAGCCTCCGAAAGCCGTCATTAATGGAGGTGTCGGGACTTGTGCTCTTTTTCCCTTCTCTCGGTTTTGTCCCGCCGGGTTTTCCGAGAAAGGTTTTTAACGAGGCAAGTCCCTGGACTATTTTCCCAAGCCCATTAGTGACAACGGCCCCCGAAGACTACGACTAATTAATGCGCCGCCCAAAGTAGTTTGGAGGATAGCAGTTAGTAGTTTTATTAAGTAATTTCAATTAATGTCTTTCATGTAATGAGGTGCTTCCCAAATACTCATTTTTCTATATAAGGAGCACCTCTCCTCATTTGTAAGGATAACCAACTTTCTATAAACTTTCTCTCTCTTTTGTTTCTCTCTCTAGAGTTCCAAAAGAAACTTAGTGCTTTACGAATTTCTTCCTTAGCAAATCTAAGCAGAAAGTCCGAAAGCATCCCGCAACTCTTCGGAAGTTTCACTCAATCCACGCATCGTCGTTCGGATTCATCCTCTCGCCGTCACGATTACTTCGTGTTCGGATTCTTCTGAGAGTTGACCGTTCGGCCTCTACATTCGTTCCAGCTCATCCGAACGTTCGTTCCCCATCCGAACGTCCGTTCCTCCACGTATCCGACCGTTTGTGCACCACATCCGAATTTGCACAATCCTTAAACCGTTCAAGTCTTCCGCTACAATCCTCTCAACCGTATAGACGAGAAGCGCATCCTCGGAGTCGGTCCTTCATCCCGACGAGGATCACATCACTTTCCATCTTTGATTTCCTTCGCCATTAAACTTTTAAATTTTTTCAGCAAAGTCTCCATGGAGATCAAGCTATGTTGGCTCACTGAAAACTTAAACATTGAAGGAAAATCCTTCGCAAGCATCATATACGTTTTCCTTTGCCAGCTCTACTTAAAACAATTGGCTTCTTTCGTTGGCATTTCCTCTTACACCTTTACTCCAAGCATCAACCTCTTTACCTAGTAAATTCCTCAGTTTCCACACATAAGGAGCGAGGACTATCAACCTATTAATGTTCAAAAACATGAGAATTTTGAAAAAAGGAATTATCAAAAATACTAGATTAACATATAACTATATTTGGACACTAAATTAACATATGTCAATATAATATGCCATGGAATTGCTAGAATTTTCAAAGAAACCATCCAAACTAATTCGGTTCAAGTCCATGATATGAAATGAAACGTGATATACATAAATAACTGTTTATTATAGTATGACATAAATTAAAATTAGATGACACAAATGAAAGTTGTGACGGGATCAAATCTAAACTTATTGGCTTGAAATTAGAAGTCTCCACGATCATCAGGTCACAATAAAAGAAACACAAACAGAATCACAAAAATAAAGACACGAAAATTAGAAAAACAAAACACTGAAACTCAAAAGGCCCAATAAAGCAAGAGACACTAATCATGCACCATCCTCTCTTCACTCTCACGTCCTCTGTAAACTCACGTCCTCTCTCTTCCTCAAGCCCCATCAAATTTTTTTCCATCACCTCCTTCTCTTTTACATCTTCTCTTACCTTTTCTCCAAGATTCTTTACTTCCTCATCTTTGCTCTCTATCTCTTTCTTGCTCTTCTCTTTTCTTGTGGTTCTTTTCTGTCACCCAATTTGTCCCACTCTACAATATTTTCAATGCTTCCATTATCTTTTCTCGTTCTTCCCCATATTTCTCTGTGAAGACCTAACTTGTTTGGTTATTCTCTCAGTTTTATGGTTTGATAATCGTAGCATAACCTCATTGTTACTGATCTTCTCCATTACAATATTGATCTCTTCTCCTTTCATTTTCAGCTTGTTATGTAAACTCTATATTCTCTCGTCAAGACCTCCGATTGTCTAATCTCTTGATGTTACTTCCTTACTTCTCCAACAATCTTTGGGCCTTTTTATGATCCTTTGTAAGCTTATTGAGGGTTGCCTCACTTTTTTAACAGTTCGTTGATCGCTCTGTGTTCTTTTCTAAATGTATTGTATGCAGCTTCATGCTCTTCACATGCTCTTTGGATATTGTTGACCTGGTTCCGCTTCAATATAGTGCACCTTTAAAGAATCAAGCTCATGCTTCAGATTGTTGATATGTTATTTTAAGGGCATTGTTTAACCAGTCGCTATGTTGATACGACATTCTTTCGTTTTAGCTTTCAACTCCTCATGAAGCTTGTTTCTCTGTTTTTGTAGAGTCGCTAGCTCCATTTCAAGACCCTTAATCACCTTAGATAAATTCTTTCTTCAATAATATCCTCCTCACACCTTGTTTATGATCTCGTCTTTTAGATTTGTAATCTCATTCAAATATTCAGAGATCTCATCAGACTTCTTCTCAAATTGAATCTCAAAAATAAGACCACTTGTTGGCTTAGACTATTAATATGATCTGAAAACCCTGAATTTGCATTGAAGCTTCATCACCTTTGATCACCATTAGTTTCTCCAACCTTCTTTTTCTAGAGCTCCATTTTGGAAAATTGCAAACAAAGATAAGAATTGAGATTTTGGGTTAAAAAAAACTTGTTTGTATTGTATTGATAGTTTGATACGTTCACAAACATCACAATTAGCCCATTCCTTTTTGTCAGCTCTACTTTAAAATCACAAAACTTGCAGTCTGATATATTCAGAATTCAACAAATTGAATGATAAAACTAAAAGGAAACATTTTGACTAAGAGTAAACATCATAAAACACAGCTCACCGTTTCCTTATCCAAACATTTCTATCTTTCCCTCCATCATGAATCTCTGTGATGATGATGAAAATGATGATGATCTCCGAATATCCATTTCCATCCTTTGAAGCTCTTTCGACTCTACGCATCACTCCATCTTTCGTCGTTAACCGGCAAGAGCCTCCTCCTTCGTGTTCAAGAACGTCGTCATTTAATGCTGCATCTCCTCCTCCACCACCATCATGTCCGTACAGTCCAACAGAGGAATCGAATTTGAGATATATGAAATTAGGCTCTTCCTCCGGTTAAGTAGCTCTCTTTCATCGGAAACTCTTCTCGTGAAATTCATCGTCGTGGAAGTGCTTCTTTGGTGCTGCTCCATCGGCTCATTGCCACCGTAGTGGATTGTTATTCTCCGCTATTTTCGGATTTCCCCTGCAACATTGAAACTCAAATGCTTGTCACCAATTTGGCAGGGATAATTAGTTATGTCGATGGGAGCTTCGGTGGGGAAGTGAGCTTTGTGGGATGGGGTGACTATAATGGAGGAAGGCATTATCGGAGGAGAAAGTGTGAGGTTGGGTATTAAAGGCATCTAATGCCGTGTGAAGTTAAGGTTGGAGGTCGTGGTGAAGAAAGGGTAACGAAGGTGTTACTATTAGGTTTCGAAGAAGGAAGGGGGAAAGACGAAGTGGAGATGGAAAGAGATGACATGGGTTCTCCTCTTGTGTGTGGGCCATGACCCATTTGAGCAACGTTTTGCAAAGAAAAGCTAGCAAGATGATGTGGCAGCTTTTCAAGAATTTCAGAAAGGTTGATGTGGACACACTCAAATGGTAGAATGAGTTCCTTTCAAGAGTTTCTTCGTCGTCAAGCTGTATGCCAAACTCTGTTCTATAGTCTATATGGTCACAGACACATATTTGGGAGAAGAAGTTAAGTCTTGGTGGAATGTACAAATTATGTTTCAGGTGGCATGTCTCTCTTTGTGTCTCTCTTTGTGCCAAACTTTGTTTTCTTCTATAGTTTTAGTATTGCAATCTCTCTAATGAAAATATTGCCTTTGAGAGGCAGAAAACTACATTGCTTAATATATAGTCCATAATAGTTTGGATTGAGATATGTCCATGGAAAATTGTCCAGTTGACAGCCTTAATGTGCACCAAGTTTATGTTTTGTCCATGTTCTACTCCTTGAATATATGCATCAGAAGTTGCTCGTTAGGTTGTAGTTTGGGGAATTGTTCTTGTTCCGTCGCCATTACGAACTCGTGGTTGTAATCTTTGCGCTTCGCCTGTTGGGTTTAGTTTTCCTCTGATTTGGGTTAGGATTGGTGATGCAGACTACTCTCCCTTAGGGTTTAGTTACCTCTGTGTCGACTCCGCTTTGCCCTTAGGGTTTAGTTACCTCTATGTCAACCAGCTTCAATTGCATGTCGTTAAAGAGAGAATATGGTTTTTACCTTCCCATGGCCCTCAGGTCCCCCGTCAATCGCGGTGGACTCTTTCCCCATCATCAAGTTCGCTATAAATCTCTAATCGTAAACATCTACAACCTAAACTACATATCCCCAGCACGGTGAACACAAGGAAAGTCGAGCACGGTCTGTGTTTTTATAGTTGTACACATAATAAAATTTTCGTACAAGAGATTTTGGTACCTTTGATGAAGGAACCATTGCTATCCACACCAAAACCAATTTCAATTTCCCTTAAGGTGAAGGCAAAGTCATCAATTCCATTTAAACACTTATGGCATAGATGCAAAATCTCAGATTTATGGCATATCGGCAAAGGCATCACCAAATTATGGCACCTGTGTAATAAACCCCTTATTTCTTCTTAGTCTCTCTTCTCATACTCTTCCTCAATTCTTCTGCCTTTTGTTTTTCCATTTTAGAGTGATACACTAGAGTAAGATTCACTCTATTTTGGTATCACTCTACTTTAGAGAAAAATTTGGAGTAATACATTAAAGATACCTTAATATGTATATATTTAGTCGCAAATCTATATGAATTATTAAGATGATGGTAACATCCAATTTTTTTTCAAAATGCCCAATTTCATTTTTTTTCTTACAAGCCCATTTGGATCTCATTATTCTAGTAAAATCCATATATATTTTTTTGTCCCACATTGTTAAACTCTAAAATTCATTCACCATTCATTCTCTTAAATAAAACTTTACTCTCTCGCATTTTTTTCGGAGAGAAAAGAAATGCTTTACCTAGGTGAACAGCTGCTCAACCGGCCCCCATCAGTTTCTAGTAAATGTCATCAGCGAAGTTTCTTTTTTCTGGCCAGTCCCTGTAGTTTTTGAAAAACTTTCTCGAAATTTTTTTCGCTAGGTCTTCCTTCATATTTCTCTTTCTTATTAGTCCTTTGGTTCGGTTAGGATGGTTAACCGTTGACTTGGACAAGTTTCACCAGTTTGGTTTGCTTTGACTCATTTGGTTCGATTTAGCTGATTTACCTATGTTCTTCGATTTTTTTTCATTTCTAGGCTTATTCGGAACATTTCTACATTCCAGATTTAGTTCCATTATTTGTTTAAATTTCAGATGCCAAATACATTCTTTTCTGTGGTTAAGGTGAGGATTAACCAATGCTTACTTCTTTACTAAAAGGTTAGTACGCATTTTTCTAAATTTATGTATTGCTTGATTGATTATAGAAAATTGGATTTAGGATTATAAGTTATTTCAATCCTTTGACTGATTCACATGTTTTTTTCATAATTCTTGCATTGATTGAATATATATACACATATATGTGACGTATGAGGTTTTGTACCCGACGTTGAAGGATATGGCATGAGTTCGTGATCCATATTGTGGTGCATCTCTGACTTTGGATGATATGGCAGGAATTTGGGAGTCGGATTCCGGGAAATTTCAGAATTGGTTGAGGGTACGATAGAAGTTCGTAACTCTGATTCATGCATATGAGGGTGCAAGGGTTAGTCGATCGGTCGGCTCGTAGCACTATGTCAGATCGATAAGCATCTTTGAACGGTGTTGTCGTCACTTAACCACATAAAAAACATCTTCGGAGGGAGTCAACAGTCACATAAGTTTTGTAGGATGTTTTGTTTGACCTTTTCGGTGCTTTAGGTGGCATTTTTGTTGCTTGATCTAGGTCTAGACTTTTGGGGCAGGAGTAGTATTCAGTCGAGTTTGGGTTTTGGTCTATTCTTTAATGAGAGGAGTGTTTGAATAGTTGTTCGTCCCTCCTTTCTTTTTTTCCATTTTCATTGTTTTTTAAGCAGGTTGCAGCGTATAAGTGGTTAGTTTGAGTTAAAGATGGTGATTTTTTCGAAAAACGGTGTGCATTGTACCATGGTTAGCTAATCCCAAAACCTTGTGGGGTCGGGTGTTACAATTTGGTATAGTTTGGATGAGTAAAACCTTTTATGAAAAATGCTTTCTGAGTTTCTAAATGCTTTCTCGGAGTTCCTAAAAGTTTTGCGAAAAGTTGTTTATGATACGCCAGCTCTGACCTGGTTATAACTCATAAATTTAGAACTTCTTTAGTTTTCTTAACGTGAGAGTCATCATCACTGTGGGAATGAAGATTTAAGCAAGAGAAAATGTTGGCAGATGTATACTCATACCTTTAATCAACATGATTCAAACGTCGTATCCTTAGCTCTGACTCTGCCCTCATCATAGCCTACAGAGACGCGCCGATAAAAATAAGAGTAAGCATATGAGGATGAAGAGTGTGGACTGATGTGCTCAAAGTTTTACCCCGAGAAATAGCACAATGCTGCAAGTACACAGCGATTGTAGTAGTAATTGGGGATCAAATCCACAACGACCAAGAACTACACTACGAGTTTGTAAGAATCGAATTAAGCTAAAGCGAAAATATGGGGGTTTGCTTTATTGAATTGTAAGGCACGAAACTATAACTAAATAAAATAAAAAAAGAAAGTAAAATTTATCAAATTATCAATAAGAGAAAGCATTGGGCATTGGAGAAATCTCAAGTTATCATGGATCGAATGTAACAGATAAATCAATCGGTAAATTCAATAGGTTTGTCCTAGAACTTGAATCATGCAAGGATAATCAATCTACTTCCTTAGTATTAATTATTGAAGTCTAATAACCTAAATCATTCAACTTTCGTTGGTAATCAACTGAGTAAACAAGCATAAAGTTCAGATTCGATAGTTCACAAAAACTTAGTAAAATCACTCCCGCGAAGACCGACGTTTCTGCTCATCTTGAATGTTCAAGGTAAGTCAACAACACTTTCAGTAAGTAAAACAATCCTAAATGACTGTAACTAAATGGTCAATCAAGCAACAATCATCAAATAACAATCTAGATGAAGGACTCAAAGAAATCACCAAATTTAACAACCTAACAATCAATCCATGAATCCCCATTGAAAACCCCTAGACCCAACAAGTAAACTACTAAAAAATCATCATAACAATATGTAAACATTAGGAATGATAAGTAGAAAAATGTCATAGATTAAGAGAAAAGGGTTTAGAAAACTTAGCAATAACGATTACAAAGCGAGATCTTCCCTTAGAAGCTCTTAGAATCCAAATATCTTTAAGAAAAAGGTATGGTACGAGTTCTCTGCCTCCTAAGATCCATTTTCTCTCTAAAAGTCGTGGCTCCCCTTTCACAAAAGGCTAAAAACAAGTATTTATAGTATTAGGTCAAAAAGTCGGTTTAGATTAAGTTGGGGTGTAAATAGGCTTGAGACCAGTTTAAGAGGTATTTTTGGCACATGTCAGTACTGAAATCACCGCAAACTGGTTAGGAAGGCTGTGGCACCGGTTGGTGCTCCATTCTTTTGAATACCCGGTCACAGCTTACTATTGGGCACATTCCAGCTTTAAGGCAGACGGACTAGTCTTCACTAAAACGCTTATAACTTTTAATCCAGAGATCCAATTGCTTAGAAACCAACTCCATTGGAAAGTTAACTCAAAATTATAGTTTTTTCCAGATTTCATTAAATTACATTCGATGGAAAGCCTTAATCTGAGATGATCTTTCAGATGCATGAAAATTGTCCGGAAACTGACTATAGCTCCAAATGAGTCCAAATTGCTCTAGAATGCATTGTTCGACCTAAAATGACTTTTAACACTACAACTACGAGAAAAATACCATTTGTGCTAAAGCAAAACATAAAAATATCTAAAATGAATAAAACCTAAGATATAAACATGTAAAAGTACGGTTTATCAACTCCCCCGGACTTAGCTTCTTGCTTGTCTTCAAGCAAAGAAAATCCAAGAATAAAAAAGAGGTTTGAAAACATGGAAACTTACCTGAACTTATTCGTGACTTTAACTGTCGTAATCCACTAACACCAGAGTCAACGTTAGATAGAACCTTCAGTAATCACCACAAGTCTAGCAACGTCTCCAATTCCGCCACAATCAACAAGAGTGACCAAAGATCTCCATCACCACTCATAAAATTCTACAGCGTGCGGTCTTTTCGAGGGAGTATCGATCAAAGACATCATAGACTTAACTCAATTAAGATCCTAACATTTTACAGCCCACTATTGGTTCCTTTCCTCTTCCTTATTCATTCTTTCAATGCTTTTTAGAGACAGATTTTTCCCTACGTTTTTAGGGTATCATTTTATTTTTTCTCTCAGCCTCTGAAAATCAATTTTTCCCTACTTTACTAGGGCAAAATTTTATTTTTTTCTATCGATCTCTTTATTTATTATTTTTTTCTTTTTAAGCATGTTTGGACTTATTGACTCATTCATTGCCTTACATCCAAATTCCATCAAATTTAAGCATCTTTTTGAGGATTTTTGTTTAAAGGAAAGAGCGGAACCATAGACTAATGTTTTCGAATCTAATGAGAAGTCTGATTCAATGTATACCACGCCCCAAGGAAAGAAAATTAAGTTCATTAAGTGTTGAGTGGTTTAGGATTACCCGGATATCAAGTGATATGATGTCTTGCTTAGCTGATCCACCTAGGCTTTCCCGAATGGTAAAACTGCAGTCAAGCACTGACACTATGGACACTAGTCCTTAATCACTTGGTTTGTTCAAAGTCAAGCTCATTTCCAGACTTTTTTGACTCAATAAAAATGTTTTTGTTTTCAATAATTTTGAAAATTACTCAAAATCATGAAAAAGAATCAAAAACAAAGAAAAAGAAACATTAGTAACAATAAGAATCCCCCCCCCGGACTTAACTTACACCATTTCGGTGTAAAATATAGTGAGGAATGTACTGAAAACTAATGTAAAATATAAAGAATAGGAAACACTTAGCTACTGGTCGAAGTATTGGAGAATGGTACGACCATATGTGATGTGTCAGTAAACCGACATTTGCTCGTTTGGCCGTTTTGCAATCCGTGAACAATGCTCCGACCGAAATGAATCTCCACTGCAAAATAGAATATTTTGTAAGTAAAAATGAAGTTTAAAAGGCTAGATCTCATACCTTATTTGATTTGGCTGAGTTTGGTCTCCGGTAAGCTCGGTTTGGCTCGTTTGATGGAAATCGGGTTGTTTTTGATTCGAGGCCATGCCAGGGCTGATTTTTCTTGAGCATTTTCTTCTCCATATGCTATTTAATGGTAAAACCTCAATTTTACAGCTTGGTTCGCATGGCGGAGATCGTTTTGGCTTTGGCCGAGTTTTCTTCGGTTTCTGGCCAATCGGGGTCTCCGAAGTGAAATGTCAGCACCTCCAAAACCGTTTGGGCAGTTCTTCATAGTTTTCTCACTTTTTCAAGTCATAATGGTAAGACTTGGTTCAACTCCTATATAAGAGTTTTGAATAAACCAAATTCATCGGTTTTGAGTCTCTGTTGAGCCAAAATTGTGTGATCATATTTGCCAGCCAAGTGGTCACATTTTTCTGAATGTATTGGATGAATATGATCAGACATGACTTCTGGTTTGGCTTAGATTTCTCTTTAGATGCTCCGGTTTCGTTCCTCATCCATTTGATTGTATTTTTGAGCTTTTGAATGTGCTTGAAGAGCGGCTCTGTCTTGATCAAATCTTTTGTAGGCTCAAAAAAATTCTCATTTTGGTCACAATACAGCTTGGTTATGATAAAAAATGATACTCCTTCTCAAAATTCCTTCATGGTTCGATTTCTTGCAATATCATCTCCATAACCTCGCTTTTGAGTCTTAGAGTCTTTAGGAGTGAATTAACATCTCAAAATACTCCTTAGTCCTTATGACCTGTATTAAGTACTAGAAAATTTTTGGTTAGTTCCTTACTTGGCAGATATGGTTTGGCTTGGTTACAAAAATTGCTCGGTTTGAGAATCCTTGAAGCTCCATGTGTGTGTGCTTTGTGTTCTGAACGTCTCATCCTTAAAAAATCTTGATTTGATGCATATAATGTGACTTAGGAGCTGGTACTTGAAGATTTTTATTTTGGTATTGATCCGGCCGAGAAAATGCATTTCCAGACGTGTTCGGATGCTTTTCTGCGGCTATATGCGTGTTCTGATGGGGCGTGGTCCGTGGTCCATGGTCTGTGGGTGAGGGCAGGTGGGATTGAGGCCAGAGAGCTGTGATATCGGGTGCTGGAGTGGCTGGGACCAGTTTTGGACAAGGGAGGGTTCGCAGCCGGTGTTAGGAGGAAAAGGCACAGACGGGTTGAGGCGCATGAGGTCTTGGACTGACCGTGTGCTCCCTGGTGGCGCTCTATGGTCTTGGGTGCTCCTTGGGCCGGTGCTAGAGTGTCTCCTAGGACCGGGTGGCGGAGTCTCTATGACTGGGTGGTGGAAATTTTTTTGGCAAAACTCAGTATTTTGGCCAATTGTCAAGAACATGTCCGAATTGAGTTTTCTTCATTTTTCTTCCTTCCCAAAGCAAGTTTCTATGAAAATCAAAGTATTTAAACTCTTTTGGTATTGCTTTAGACATCCCAGGATTCCAGAATAAATAGCTCTTAATGCTTAAGTATGATCAATTAATGGCGTTTCACAAACATATCTTCTTTGTTCTTCATGATATCATCACTTTGTTCCAAGAACTTTTGATTTGAAGATTTAGTTTGATTGGCGGTCCTTAAAATCTTTCTCCAGTCTCAAATGAATTTATGGAATGGTCCCAGGGATGGCCTAAACGATTTGGATCCGCTTTCTTGCCATAATTGAAAAACTGAATTTGAGGCACTTTGGCTCTGATACCGGTCGAGTGCCATTTTGTGGCACATTCCTATATTTGGTCAGTCGTAACCTAGTCACAACAACTTTCAGGTTTGTTCTTGAGTACGAATTTTTTTTTTCTTGATTTTCTAAAATTCTGCAAAAATAAAAACTAACTATTAAACATCTAAATAAGTCCAAGAAAATTGAAAATAAAATTAAAAACCATCTGGGTTGCCTCCCACAAAGCACTTGCTTTGAGTCTTTAGCTCGACTCCTTTCACTTTAATTGGGAGGTGGATTGCTTAAGGAAATTGTTTCCCTTTCAGTTTAATTAATTTCTGCAAGATGTGGCTTGAGGCATTGTCCATTGTCCGTGTAATCTCCTCCATCTCGATTCCATAATATAACAACACTGTATGGTTTCACTTCTTTGATCTTGAATGGTCCAGACCATCTTGATATCAGCTTTCCTGGAAAGAGCTTTAAGCGTGAATTGAAAAGTAGAACCTGGTCATTTGGTGAAAATACTCGAGGAACAATCTTCTTATCATGATATGCCTTAAATTTTTCTTTGTAAATCTGAGAATTCTCATAAGCATTGGGCGAATTTCTTCAAGCTCATTCAGTTGGATCAATCTTCGCTCAGAAGTAGGTTTGATGTCGTAGTTGAGCTTCTTTACTGCCCGTTTAGCCTTATACTCGATCTCTACTGGAAGATGACATGACTTTCCATAGACTATATGAGAAGGAGTATTCTCAATAGGTGTCTTGTATGTTGTCCGATAAGCCCAAAGAGTATCATCAATCCTTGTTGACAAATCTTTCCTTGTCTTCCCCACAGTCTTCTCTATTGGTTTGCAATGTATTTAGGCATGAAATTTAAAGTAGCTCCAAAGTCACAAAGAGGTTCTTGAAAATCCACACCATTGATTTCACACGAGAAGACAAACTTCATCGGGTCTTCTATCTAATGAAACCTCCTTTGATGTGGTGCTTTGTGTGTTGGCTTGTCAATAACAGAGCTTGGTAATGGATCAGCAGCAACAATTGGATTAACATCCACGGATTTGTGCATAATCTCAACTACATCTTCTTCCTTGTACTGAATTTCAATCGCTTTACAAGATTTTGGGTTTCTCTCGAGTTTCGCGGGTAGAAAGCCACCTTATGTCTTCACACCTTCTGCACTTTGAGCAACTTTAACATCAAGAATTTTTACATGATTAGACACATCCATAAGCTTCCCATATAGCCCGTCGATCTTCTCATTGAGATGATTGTACATGTTGTCCATATTTCGGGCATTTTCCTTTAGACCTTCTAGGACTTGTTGAAACAAAAGCTCGACCTTGTTATCTAAAGAGGATAAAGCTACGTCTTTGGCATTAGATATAGATTCTAATCTCATCTCAAATTCATTAAACTTCTACTGCATTTGAAGATCTCATATTTGAAGTTTTCTCGGTTTGGATTTTGATGGGAATTCTCTTAGACCGTTTATGTAGTGAACAGTGGTTTTACGATATTGAATAGCACTTCCAGAAGCCTCTCTCACGTCCTCATGGTGATTCATACTCATTTTTTTGCTCCTTAAAAGTTGAGCGACCATAGATTTCAACTCAGAGATCTCTGCAGAGTCGGAGTTCGGTTTGATTACTTCCACTGTTCTTTCTTGAACTGGATATGAATTTTTGTTGCTTTCAACTAGGTTGTCAATGAGAATGTTAGCTTGAGCAGCAGTGTTATTCATGAAGTTCCCTTGGCTTGGAATGTCGAGTGCCCTCCTGAACTTTTCAGCAATTCCTTCGTAGAAGAAGTTCAATAAATTCAACTCCTCGAAACCATGATGAGGGCAATTTATTTGGTACTCCTTGAAGCGTTCTACTGCCTTGAAGAATGAATTAGAACGATTCATCCACCTATTGTTGAAAATATGAAATTCTTCTTCTCATTTGCTCCAATGTCTTCTTCGGGTAGAAGTTTTTCAAGAAACCTCTTTTGCATTGATCCAATGTAGTGATTGATCAGGGAGCAAGAGTCTTTAACAACTTCTTGGAATTCTCAACTAAAGAGAATGAGAACAACTTGCACTACAAATAATTATCAAAAACTCCATTGGATCTTCTTATACTGCAGATTTCTTCGATTCTTTCGGTATGATCCATGGGGCCTTCTTCAGCTAAGCCACGAAACTGATGTTTATCAGCCCATGATATGAATTCATGGCTGATACTAAATACTCCTATAGGTTGTGCGGGGCAGATTGGATTCCGGTTGATGTAAGAAGCACTCGGTGAATCGAATTCTCCGATTTTTTGATGTTAAAGCTTCATTTCAACCTTCCTGAAAAATCAAGTGAAAAGAAATTATGTAGTACTAGTTTTCCTTAATCTATCACAAGAAGTTAATAGAACCAACAAAGAGTAAACAAAAAAATAAAAGTAAAAATAAAGAAATGAAAAACAAAAACGAAAAAGCCTTAGACTAAATCCTAATCAGAAACTCGTAGGTAATTGAATTGGTCCCTGGCAACGGCGCCAGAAAATTGATGTGCTCAAAGTTTTACCTCTAGAAATAGCACAATGCTGCAAGTGCCCACCAGTTGTAGTAGTACTTAGGGATCGAATCCACAAGGACCAAGAACCACACTACGAGTTTGTAAGAATCGAATTAAGCTAAAGCGAAAATATGGGGGGTTTGTTTTATGGGATTGTGAAGCACGAAATTATAACTAAATAAAATAAAGAAAAGAAGTAAATAGTATCAAATTTTCAATAAGAGAAAGCATTGGGCATTGGGGAAATATCAGGTTATCATGGATCGAATAAAACAGATAAATAAAACAATAAATTCAGTAGGTTTGTCCTAGAACTTGAATCATGCAAGGATAATCAATTTACTTCCGTAGTATCAATTATTGAAGTAAAAAAAACCTCAATTATTCAACTCTCGATGGTAATCAACTGAGTAAGCAAGCATAAAGTTTAGATTCGTTAGTTCACAAAAAATCGATCAAATCACTCCCGTGAAGACCGACGTTTTTGCTAATCCAGAATGCTCAGGGTAATTAAACAACATTTTCAGTGAGTAAATTAATCCTAAATGAATGTAGCTGAATTTTCAATCAAGCAACAATCATCAAATAACAATATAGATGAAGGACTCTAAGGAAATCACCAAATGTAACAACCTAACAATCAATCCATGAATCCCCTTTGAAAACCCCTAAACCCAACAAGTAAACTACTAAAAAATCATCATAACTGTAGGTAAACATAAGGCATGATAAGTAGAAAACGTCATAGATTAAGAGTCAAGGATTTAGAAAACTTAGCAATATCGATTACAAAGCGAGATCTTCCCTTAAAAGCTCTTAGAATCCAAATCTTTAAGAAAAAGGTATGGCACGAGTTATCTGCCTCCTAAGATCTATTTTATTTCTCGTGGCTGCCCTTTTACAAAAGGCTAAAAACAAGTATTGATAGGATTAGGTCAGAAAAGTCGATTTAGGTTAAGTTGGGGCGTAAATAGGCTTGAGACCGTTTTAGGAGGTATTTTTGGCACCGTACGATATTGAAATCACCGAAAATCTGTCATGGAGCCTTTTGGCACCTGTTGGTGGTCCATTATTGTCAAGACCCGGTCACAGTTTACTTCTGGGTACATTCCAGCTTCAAGGCAGACGAATCAATTTTCACTAAATCGCTTATAACTTTTTATTCAGAGATCCAATTGCTTTGAAACAAAATTCATTGGAAACCTAATTCAAAATTATAGTTTGTGTCCAAATTTTATAAAATTAAATTGAGTGGAAGTCTTTCATCTGAGATGATCTTTCGGATGCATGAAAACAGTCCAGAAACTAACTTTAGCTCCAAATGAGTCCAAATAGCTCTAAAGTCCATTGTTCGACCTGAAATAACTTTTAACACTACAAATACAAGAAAATTATCATTTTTGATAAATAAAAGCATAAAAAAAAACTCTAAAATGAATAAAAACCTATGATAAAAACATGTAAAAGTACGATTTATCATGGATCTCTAGAGGTGAGGATATAGTCTAGAATGAAATTTTATGTTTATTCTTATTTGCATGTCACTTATGAGTTAGGATTCATCTTTTTCCTTTTGGATTTTAATCGTATATTGGGAAGCGATCCTTCTTATGTGACTTAAGTTGAGTTTGAATTTGAGTTTGAGTTCCTTTGAAAATAAAATTTATGGACACATTCTAGTTATTTTATTGTGAGTTTAGTGTATGTAAGTCAAGATTTGGGTTGCTAGGTCTTAAGTTGGAATCGATAGGCACATGCACTCTAGCCGTCGAGCTAGTATTCCAGGTACGTGTCTATAAAATCTTCGTTCTAGTCCAGGTTCTCCAATTAGTCGTGCATATTCATATTAGATTATTGTACGACTAACCAACTAGGGCCTATTCCAGGGGTCAACCACCACTACCATAAGCTGTCTGACTACCTCTGCTAAGACACCATTATCTTTCACCATCGTGGAACCATCTTCAAAGCCAGATTGAACCGATCTGAACTGAAGTTCTAGACTCTTTGAATCATTTTCATGTTTTTTACCGCGTCATCATCTTTACTATCTACCATCGTACCATCTTTGCACCAGTGTCTACTTGTGAAGTGGTAGTTGTGGAGTTCATGGTAAAGTTAAGGGTTATTCAGCAAGAACAACTGACGAAGAATTTGCAAATGTATTACCACGAAGGAGAACAGTTTGAAGCTTATTCTGAACCAAGTGGAGGAGAAGCTGACTTTAAAGTTCGAAGACGAATCCATCTCAAGTAGGGAAGAAGCTTAGCTTTTCCGATAAGTTTTCCAGTAAATCGTCAGTCATCTTACTCTTTCTCATCAATCTTTTGGTTTGGTTACGATCCGGTTGACCTTGACTTGAACCAAGTTGATGAGTTTAATTTATATTGACCCATTCGATCCGGTTTAGCTGATTTAAGGTTGCTTTCTTCTTTTTTTTTCCATTTATGGGCTTATTCTGAACAATATTACATTCCAATTTTAGTTCCATAATTTGTTCAAGTTTTCGGACGTCAAATATTGTCTTTTTGTGGTTAAGGTGAGGATCATCTAACACTTTCTTATTTAACGTTTACTAGGTTAACACGCGTTTTAGGTCAAAGTGTTGTTTGATTAACTTCATGAAACTGGAAGTACGACTACTTCCATGTGAAGGTGAAGAGGCTAGTCGGTTCGTAGTCATATGTTAGATATATTTTCTTCAGGCGTGTTGGTAGTCACTTAACCAGACAATCTTCTTCAGAGATTGCTGATAGTCACTTATGCCGTCTAAGAGGTTTTGCTTGTTCTTTTGGGTGTTTTATGTGTCAATTTATTGCTTGATCTAGGTTTAGAATTTCGGGGCTGAGTTAGTAATCGGTCTCGAGTTGGGATTTTAGTCTGGTTTTCACTAAGTGACTTGTTTGAAAAGTTGTTCACCCTTCCTTTTCGTTTGTCTTTTCTTTTCTGTCAAATAGGTTGTAGTGAAGAAATGGTTGGTTCAAGTTAAAATTGACAGTTTTTTTTGAAAGACATATTATATTGTTTCATGTTTAATAAACTTTGAAACCTTGTTGGGTCGGATGTTGTAGTGGCACGTGCCACCAATAAATTTTTTGTTGTTGAAAATTTATAGTTATGGCACCCTCAATATTTGAATATTTTACATTCTTGTCCAGAGTACATATTATCTTTTTTTGTCAACAAAGTTTTATTGATTGAAAACTATGATAAAATGTTTAAAACCACTCAGTTTTATGCTGAATGAGCACTACATCATTAAGATCTCTAGAGCTTACAATGTGAAGGTCAAACAATAGATTAGACAATAGATTAGACAAGAAGAGGTTATAACCAAACTATCTTGTAACTAGCCTTATCCCTTCTCGCCTTTTTTGCTAAAGAGTCTGCAAGTTTATTGTTCGCTCTCTTGATGTGATGGAACATGTATGAGAATGTTTTCTTAGAGAGATTACGTATATCCAAGAGATGAGTGCTAATGCCGCATTGATTCTGAAGAGATCATGTTTGAATTAAGTTTCCTTGTAAGCTATTAAAAATGCTTTCATTATCTCCTCTAAATTCTACTTCGTAGTAGCCTAATCTTCTTGTTTGTAAAATTGCTTCTCTTAATGCAAATGTTTCAACCTCCAACACGCTTCCTACCGGATCTATAGATACAAAGCCATGTATCATAGTTTGGCCACTTTGGGATACTAAAAGCTAGCTAATACCTGCATTTTCTGTAGCGGAAACCCAGGACGCATCTACCAAGCATTGAACTTGTGATGCATCAGTTTGGATCTCTGCTTACCTATTTGATAATTCCTTCAAATAGACCTTAATGCCTCCTGGCTCTTCTCCCTGACGGTCTTCAGAATTCTGTAACTCCTCTCCATTTTCTGCATTGATCCATTCTTGAGTATCTTCTAAAGCACAATGTATCACATTAGGAATCGACATTTTAGTATTATGGAAAATGAGCTGATTTCTCATTTTCCATATTCTCCATCCAATCATTGCTGGCAGGTTGTATTTCTTGTCATTGTTACTCTCATTTGATTTAATTATCCAGACAACATTTTGTTCAAGAGAGTTTTGTAAAAGTTGGTCACCTGAGGGAGTTTGTGCAGGGGATAACTCCGAAATTTCTCTAGCAACCCTGCAATGAAAGAGAAGATGTTGAATGCTCTCATTGTCCTCGCCACACATCAGACAATTATCATCCATCTTTATTCCTCTTTTTTTCAATGCAACTCCTACTGAAAGTTCTCTGTTTCTAACTCTCCAAAAGTGCTTAACTTTAGGAATGGTAGGGAGTTTCCATATCTGCTTGTAATTGAAACATGGATAAGAAATGGAAGAATTTAAATTGTTATGACTGAGGTGATAACCTGATTTGACAGTATAATCGTCTGATCTGGTGTGTTTCCATTCTATGTGATCCCTGCAACCTGTCAGACTTGGTCTTATTCTTTTAATTGTAGAGATATCTTGGGGGTCAATCACCTCTTTGAGCTTTTTTTCCCTACCATTCTTTAGTATTATGATTAATCAGGTCAAAAACTCTTACATTGTCTAGGTCCCTTCCAATTAATGGGTTGGCTGGTTTGGGAGAGCCATTTGGTAGCCACTTATCTTTGAAGACTCTAATATATGAACCATCACCCACAATCCATTGTGTTCCTCTCACTATCATCTAAATTACCTGGTGAATTCTTTTCCAAACAAAAGAAGGCTTTGAACTTCTATCTGCATTCAGTGTTGGGAGTTTAAGGAAATATTTTGATTTATAGTCCTTGGCTAACAATGAATTTGGTTGTTTCAACATTCTCCAAACTTGTTTAGCTACTAGTGCTTCGTTAAGATGAAATAAATCTCTAGATCGTTTGATATAATGTGAAATAATTAAAAAACTTTATAAACCGAAAAGACGAAAACAATCTGACAGCAAAGCTACTCTGAATAGATGCATTACAATATGAAAAGCCCATAAGATACATACGCACACAAAAAAAAAAAAAAACATTTGGAGCAGTCCTCTTAATAGGTGGGCTTCAATGGACTCAGTCGCTATCTATTACCTGATATTAGGGAATCGCAATTTTTTTCTTTTCAATGAAAATTTATTATGTTCATCATTTATAGAATTAATATTATAATAATATTTATGTCTCTCTAAAAGATGGTACCTAATCATTTTAAAACTTTAAAAATTTGATATCTCATTGATAAAAATAAATTAATGAAAAATCAAAATCTTTAAATTTTTTTTATAACTAGGAGGTTCAGAGTTCGTGCCTCTAATCCCCTTAGGACAGGACCAAACCAAGTAAGATACTCGTCTTTGGAGAACCAACCCCTTCCAAAACCTTTTAATACCATATCAATTAAATTTTATATATCAAGTATTTTGTTTTTATTGTTTTTTTAATCTTAAATCTTGAAATCTAAAATGAAATACATAATTCTTCTGATAATATATTTCTCTTTCTCTTCTCTTCTTTCTACCATTTCTATTCTCAAAAAGTTATGACGAAGAAATACAAGCTTGTGATGAAAAAGAAGAGATAGTGCATGCATATTTGGCTTGAAAAAGTTAGTTTTTTTTTTCAGCCATACATTGATCTAGTTATCTCCCATAGAGGGTAGCCAACTAGGGAAAGAAGAGTGTACATAAATATAATTGTTGTTGAAAGCTTGAAAAAGTTAGTTAGGTAAGCACAAATTAGCACTCTATCTCTATAAAAAAAAAAAATCATCGGTACTACATCTATTAATATAATTAAAATTATTAGATAATTTGATTATTATTGATAAATCACAATATTATATTTTTCAATCATAAATGGAGCTTTAATTTAGACTAAAGAATTGGGTCATATTCAAATGCACTCATTTCACATGTGCCTCACATGAATATAAATGAAAATTAAAATACAAATCATTTACTCTCTAAAGTGCATTATATATTACCAAAATGTTTTTAATATTTTTGTTCAAACAATTAACTACTTAAATATATCATATTCGAATATATTACTAAATAGATTTATGTCAGGAAACTTATAACTAAATATTGAATTTTTATCTTTTTTTTTATTTAATAAAAATCGAACTAACTTTCATATGACGTATATAATATAATATAGATTTTCGAGAATATTTTATATTTGTTATAAGGTTTCCAACTCTAATATTACTCATATATCTTATCAATTTAGTTAGCATTTTTAATAATAATTTTCGTATTACGAACTAAGTATATGTAGTACTATAATACTACAAGTTACATAAGCATATTAAATTAACAAAAGATACAAAACAAAAATCTGATGTAGTTCGTTCTTAGTTAATAAATATGTTAAAATTAGTAAAATCAAATAATAAGGAATAGTCTTTACAATGTAATGCGGATAAATTGTCTAATTATATGCAATGTTTTAGGTATATGTATTAAATGTATTATGTTTTATAGTAATGAAATAATTGATTAAATAGAATTATTAATTCGATAGCTTTTCTTTTAATGAAATCACAGAAGAAAGTTACGGTAATTATCCGGAAAAAGAAGGCCCTAGAGATGAACAAAAACATACATAGGAAAACAACGTGAATCCATTATCACAAAAAAAACAGAGCACTGTTGATTAATTTAATAATTTTGTTATACCCGATTTTCCAATCCCGGATCAATTGAAAAGAAATCAGAAATTAGTCCAACCCGAATTTCCTTTTGTTTAAAACCGAACCAAGCCATAACCCTACCTATTTAAATCCTAAAAACCTAAATGTTATTATTCTTCTCCCAAAAATCCTCCAGCGGTCGACCTATTGTTCTAGAGAAAAAGTCAGAGAGTCTCGCAGCCTTGTAGCAAGAGAGAAGCGGGAAAATGAAGAAAGGAGATGAAGGTTGTGCAGTCTCTGCAGAAATCAGAAGGACATACCGTGGGATAACGAAGAAACCGCCGACCAACCCATCTCTAATCGACGCGAAATTTTGACAGAAGGTAGTAGACTCGCCGGCCGTCATTCTANTTTCATTGAGTATTCTAAGAGTTATGAATTTTCTACCGAGGACTATGGAATCAGATCGCGATCGCGACCAGTCAGTGTTTGAAGAGATATTCCGAGAGCAAGCGGCGTCTGATTGGAGCAAACTCGGCGGCGTTGGACAGAGGACGTCCAGGGCTTTAATCTGGCCGTTCGGATCTTCAATTGAACGGTTAGTTTGTGAGTTGTAGCTTCGTTTT
>OVAN01006003.1:0-22228 GCA_900406275.1 Anastatica hierochuntica | reverse complement strand
GATGAGAATGCAACAATGGCACGTTTTCAAGCTGGTTTGAATCGTGACATTGAAGAAAACTTGGAGATGTACGAGTATAATGATATATATGAGCTGCTCCATAAGGCGAATCTCATCGAGAGGAGGCTGAAGAGGAGGACAATTCAGCGAAGTTTTACAAACAACTTCCAGTCTGCAAAACCAGAAGCTGTTGGCGTAAAGGCTAAGGAGGAAGTGAAGAGATTTTCACGTGAAGATAAGCCCAAGACCCCTGCTGCTCGTACTCGTGATGTTAAGTGCTTCAAATGCCAAGGATTCGGACATTATTCGAGTGAATGCACAAACAAGAAGGATATGCTCGTACTGGAAAGTGGTGAACTCGTGTCTGAAGGAGAGTTCTCTGCGAGCTCAGATGACGAGCTCCTGGAGAATCCTGTCTATGGGAAATTGATGATTACACGAAGATCATTGGCTGTACAATTCACGCCACCTGAAGTTGATCAAAGGGAGAATTTATTTCATACTCGTTGTTTAGTTTCTGATAAAGTATGCAGCTTGATTATTGATAAGAGAAGTTGTACTAATGTTGCAAGTGACCTTTTTGTAGGGAAAACTGGACTGGAAACAAAGTCACATCCCACACCTTATAAGCTACAATGGCTGAATGAGAGTGGCGAACTTCAAGTGAATAAGTAGGTAACGGTTCCTTTTAGTATTGGTCGTTATACTGAAGAGGTTCTTTGTGATGTTTTGCCAATGGATTCAAGTCATCTTCTGTTGGGAAGACTATGACAATTCGATAAGAAGGTTGTACATGATGTTTTTAAGAAACGATATTCTTTCAAACATCATGATAAGAAGATCGTGTTGGCGCCTTTGTCACCTCAGGACGTTTATGCCGATCAACTGCATCTCAAACGTCAGCAATTAGACGCTAAAAACGTCTCTTCAGCCACTGATGAGAATTTTTTGTTAGGTATAAAGAACACCATCCATCCAGAGTCATTTCATAGTCGTTATTGTGTTCCTGGTTGAAAGCAAAGCCTAATCAGCTTGTTTCATTTTGAAATCCACCATTGTTTATGAAGGGAAGCTTGTTGAGCAGAGTAGTTATTGTTGCGTAGTCAAGCGGATGTGTTTGTCCTAAGAGGTTTTGGGGGGAGTCAATTCAATCTTATGTATGTGAAACTACCCCACTTTGCCTTTATTTTATATTTATTTGTAGGTTTTGTAAGATCGTGAAAAGTGTAACATGAGTTGTTCGAGTCGAAGAATCATGTGGTTTGATTTTGTTGGAGAAGGGAAATTTATTTTTTGTTCAATATCAATGGTTCAACTTATTTTTTTGTTCCATACCAAAGCTTCAAGTATATATGTGAGTTTGGCTATGATGAAGAGACGGTTCTTAGAGAGTGCTTCTGTTATGTAGTGAAAGAAGTGTTGGCATCTGTCAGAGTGCTCAAAATATTTTGGAAGGTCAAAAGTTCGTCAAAGAGTTAGTGGTTATAATTCAGACTGGATCAAGTTGATGAGTTAGAAGCAACAATAATTTAAATGGATTATCAAGTTGCAAGAGATGCAAATACGTAGATAAATCATTTAAGGTGTTGATATGATGTAGGTTATGTTTGGAACCCCACCAAGTAACAAAAGGAATCTTTGATTGGAACGTAAGAAAGTTTTGGATCTATGATTATTGGGGATGGATCCTCAGTAATGGTGATAAGAAAAGATTTTGTGGCACAAGAACATATAGAGGTGATCTGCCATGCAGTCAGAGGACCTTTCTACATATCATGATTAGATAAGACATAGAATTTGCTAAGAAATTCATATAGATGTTCGAAAGCACCACACTGTAGCATAGAGTAGACAGGGAGGTCTGCTCGTGTAAGTTTGATTGCCCTTAAAATTTACTAACGATGAATCTTGTGGACGGAAAGGATCACATGAGTAATTCTCTCACTTCTTTTTTGTCCCTCTTGCAGATAATTTTTATTGTAAGAGAAATGTTTTGATTCTTACTAAATAATTAAAAGTAAAAAAAAGAGTTAACAAAGCATATTAAACTCAATTTATCCTACAAAAGTTGATTTTCTTCCCCTGAATAAGTTCATATAAAAAAGCATACTAACCAAATCTTCTAACAAAAATTATGTACTATGTAGCTTACATTACTTATTGGAAAATAATCTAGGAGAATCACATAATCACACAAAGATTTTGTTCCTCCACCACAACTTTCCCATATGGTTGATGATAGTAAGAGCTTGCACAGTACGAAGGGTAGTTCATCGAAAACGGAAAGGTGACAACTTCAGCCAATATAGGTGGAGCCGGTTTATCTGATTCAGCCTTTTTCTCAAGTGGTTTAACATCTTCTAACGAAACGATCTCTGCGTAACATATTTTTCTTAACTTCATCACAATAACTGGTACATCAACTTCTCCGACCACCGTCATTTTTCCGGTTCTGTCATCAATTGTTATTGACGTAACCCCTATACAAAAAATATATAGATCATGAGTACATTTTTTCGTATCCCCAACCTATTAAATGTAACTAATGTAAATTATTATGTAAAAATTAAAAACTAACTAACATATAAAGATACCTGGAAATTGTGAAACGGTCACAAACGCTTTTTTCATGATTCTCGCTTCTTGAGTACTCAATTTCAATACTGTTTTCTGTCAATTAAATCTCAATATCAGTCACGCTAGTTGCATATTTCAAAATTGTTAAATATAACTACGACTAAAATAGCTTCTATAGATAACGATCTACAAATGATTACTAAATTTACTTTACAGTGACATTTCTATATATTAATATTCAGTAAATAAATATTTTCTGTCCTAATGAATTTTTAAAATTTCATAGTTCTGACATTAATAATTTATAAATGTTTACATGCAGTTATTACAGAATAAGAAAATGTACGGCAAAGGGTATACCTTCGCTGTCATGGCTAAAGAAATTTACAAGAAGAGCTTCAAAAAATTTCGGATTATCTGAAAGAAAGAATGAAATAAAGGAGAAATAATTTGAGAATCTGAAGTTTCTTGCTGCCAGTTGCAAGTCTCAAGATATCATTTATATAGAAATTGCATACGGATTTACGTGGAATCTAATAATATGTGACCCACAAAAATTTTTTCTATTTTTAAAATAACCAAAGCATTACTAATGAGCCCATAAAGAGTGAAGGAGTCAATAAGTATTAATTTATTATGAGAATGAGTACAAGATTTGGTTGAAAACTAAAATCAACGTGACGAGGCAACGACGAAAGCAACTCAAAGAAGTGTCATTACTCGTTAGGCCGCGTATACGACTTGGACAACGTTGATTTTTTTACCCTGTTGACTCCCCTCGGTCACGTAAGAAATTATCAAGCAAGTTCACTTGATTTTGTCCTTGCAATAAGTTGACTCAAATCAAACAAAAATGCAATCTAAATCGTGAGATTCAAAGTGTAACAAATTTTTAATAGATTTAAAAGATGTTGAATTTTATTTTTCCTTTTAATCGAAATAAGACATCAACTCGGAATATACTATCTAAATTCTTGTTTTTTACTCCATTTGTTCTGTTTTATAAGTATTTTGATATAAAAAAAAAAATTAAAAAGCTTGTCTTTTTATATTAAAAAATATTATTTATATCTAAATAAACATAGTTCAACGAATAAAAATAGTCTTTTTAGTTATAATTGGATTAAATTAATCAAATATTTATATAGGTATTTCTAAAATACCTATAAAATGGAATAAAAATAAAAATATTAAAAGATTTATAAAATGGAACATAAAATGTATTATTTAAGAATAGTTCATAAAAATTACTTGTTCTTTTCAACGGTTTTTCTGTGAAAAAATCATTTTTACGCTTTATATACCAAAATTGCATATCAATTCACCAAGTGTTTTTTTTGTCAAACCTTAATTTTGGATTACTTAAGTTGAAATATAGTTAATAGCTCTGAGAGCTTTTCTCAGGAGAATAAACTGGAAAAACAATGGCTAACGAAAAAAAGAAAATAAAGGAAGGAGACATGAAAGAAAACTTCATATAGGTGATATCTTGGAGAGTTCCAAACAGGCCGATATGAAATTCTCTAGAGTTGAGAAGATTCACATGAACCATTAATCTGTATTTAGTAACGAAATGAGATAAAGTTTCCTGCACACCAAAAACATTTGACAATAAAGCCGAAGGCACCTGGGTCTATAAAGCCTCATAGCCCACCGCACAAAAGCAAGGAGGAGAAGAAGTATAAGTAACAGTAACAACATCCGCATTATAGCGGTAAACCCAATCAATTCCACTATGAAACAAAGTTGTATTCCAAGGAGCATCAACTTGACAAAACAGACTCGAAAAGAGAGCATGAATAGCCAATACCATCTGTATCAAATTGGCATTAGAGCAATAAAACCATCCTAATTCGTATTGAAATAAAGGGATTGATTGGTTAGAGCCGTTACTGTTAATACTTTTTAAAAACTTTTACTCTAAAAACTTTAGTGACCGTGACTTTAAAAATAAATAAAAGTGAGATATTGAAGACTTTTAAAAAAATTATCGCTTAAGAGTAAAATGTGAAGGAAATTGCTGTGAGAATTTTAAGGAGTAAGTTTAGGACTTTTAAGACTTTTAAAACAATAAAGTGTGATTGGGTAAAATATGACTTTATTTTTTAAAGCTCTCTATAGTTTTTAAAGTGTAATTGTCAATCACCCTCAAAACCTTTTTACAAGCTCTCAATTCAACTCGGAGACACGAACTGTATATTGCAATAAAGGGTACGGAAAACAAGAAAGATAACACATCCATCGTAGTCTGGAAACAAGCGACTAGCTGATTCTTTCCACCATTGGTGACCTTCAAGTGAACCCAAGCAAAGGTATCGAATAATTGAGCACCATCCTTACGGTAAACTAGAATAACCAATTTACTAAGGATCATATGAGAAGAATTAAATTGAAGAACCCAAAGAACGGGAATGACATTACAAACTAGAAACTTATCATTTTTAAAGGACACTAAGACAATCGAACTCAAAATCATCCTCCGAGATTCAACAACCGAGTCGACCACGAAGACAATTGGGTGTGATTTCGCGGACAACATAGTCAATGGAGGAATCCATGGAAGGTAACCTAGCCGTAGCCAAAGTATTGTCGTAGTAATGAACGAGGTTCTTCGTATGTTGTTGGGTCCTTGTCGGAATTCACACCCATCTACCAACGAAAAACATAAGAATAAGAGAAAAGGCTCTCGAGGTCGTAAGAGATGAAATTTTAAAGAGAAAATAAATAGAGTGACAGATTGAGAAGCAAAGGAGGGAGATGGAAAACAGACGTTAGCGGCCCCCGACGCCACCGGCGTCGAGATACGGTGAAGATTTAGTTGTCTCGATTAATGTGCTTGGGGGTTCTTGGCGGACACTCGACACTTCTTAGTTGATAGATTAGAAATTTTCCACCAAGTGGTATTTAAACAACTCATAACTCTCTGTTTTATTATTAAATTTCTTAGATTTTTTTACTTTTCCTTGGATTCGAAGTTTCAATCTAGAATTAAATTTAATTGTTACTAAATTTTGATATTTGGGTTATTGGTTGTTGAATTGAAATATAGAAGGATTTGTTGTTCTGCAACTTCGACGTATATAAGGTAAAACTGCAAAAAAAGATTACAATGTAGAGTTTTTTTTGCAGAAAACCCTCTTTTTAATGATTATCTAATTTTATTAGCTTTTCTCTGTTGAAAAGTACAATAATTAAGAAATCGAATGTTTGTTGGAGACCCCTAGTAAAACTCAAAACCCAAAAATAATTTTGTTTGTTCATATGATAGCAAATATGTCTTGATTTATATTTATTATTTTGCTTTTTAAGAGTCGAAGTTTTTGGTTTCGATTTAGTTAATAACAAAGATTATCGTCGTATTTAGTTAAGTGTAACATCCCGATTTCTTAGGGTTTTGTGGTTAGCGAAACTTCTTTCATAAGCTATTAGAAGCTGGTGATGTTTGTACTACCCATGATACAATGTAAACCATCTTTCTCCAAATCACAAACTTTATCTCGAACCGGCAATTAATGAGCCTTATCTAATCGAAAGAAAAGACAGACAAAATTAAGAGAGTGGGTAACACGGGAAAAAGTCACTCGACATTGATTTTAGTGATATATAAGATAAAAAACGACTTCCTTACACAACAAATAAATTTAAACCTAAATCACATAGCAATCATAAAGTTTTACAAATGCATAGCCAATATAACACAAAAACAACCACTAGACATCAGCACATCAAGTGCACTGTTGCGACACCACAATGTTAAACAACTAAACCTCAACACGTCAATTGTAATATTGCGTCCACAACCATATAAATAAATAACTCGACAACACCTCAAGTGCACCATTGCATTAACAACTTTGTCTTCTTGCACTCAGTATCCCAAGTGCACTAAAGCCTCAATGACACAGCGACTTACTCAATGTAAAGAACAACTACATGTATTAATCACATTAAGCAAGCTCAATTTCATGGAATGGTTATTCCTCTCACATCCTAAGACATGTTTATGAAAGATACAAATATATAAATGCTTGCAAAACATGATAATAAACAAAAAATGACAAGTACAAATGAAACTTTGAAAGGAGAACTAGAGTTACATGATTTGCAACATTCTCTACACTCGTTAAACAAACAAAAATTGGCCAATGAATGGAAAATAGAAATAGACTTAGGCAGTCAGACAGTGGAATTAAGACCATACATCCTTCTTTGATATCCTTACTAGATCAACATGAGAAAGTATTTGAAGTTATTATAGGACTTCCATCAATTTGGGGTAGGGAACATGCCAATAAAGCCAGGAGTAACATCAGTTTTGGTAAAGCCATATTGTTATCAACATGCGAGTAAAGTGAAGATGGAGGAACATGTTAAGGGTATGATGGAAACATGTATCGTAAGATGAAGTCACAACCCTTTTTTGAGCTCGGTTCGCTTAGTGCCGAAAAAATAAGTTTTGTCGTCTCTGAGTGGATTACAAAGAATTAACTAAAGTCACAATCCCCGATAAATACCCTATACCAATGATCGATCAATTTCTTAAAGAGTTACTTTGTGATGCGGATTTTATCAAGCTTGACCTGAGGTCAGGCTACCATCAAATCCAATGAAGGAAAGTTTTATTGAAAAACAGCATTCCAAAACATGAGGGACACTATGAGTTCTTAGTGATGTTGTTCGTTCTTACTAATGCCCCCAACAACGTTTTAGGCTCTAATGAATGAGTTGTTCGAACCATTCTTGCGTAAGTTTGTTTAGTGTTTTTATAATATCTTAGTCAATAACAAGTAATTGTAGGAATGATATGGTCGCTTGTACCTAGTGTTTTTTTAAAAACTGTCTATTTAGACAAGAATAAATTGATTACTTGGGCTATGTGATCTCACATGAAGGAGTTTTTACCGATAAATCAAAAATTAAGGTGATGTGTATATGCCCAACACCTAAATCAATAAAAGAGTTGTGTGGTTTCTTGGGATTAATGAGTTATTATCGCTATTTTGTGAAAGGCTATGGAGGAATTGCAAGAGTACTAACTGATATTTTGAATAAGATATCTTTGAATGGTCACCGCAAGCTCAAGAAGCTTTCGCCAATCTCAAACTAGCAATAACATTTACACCAGTTTTGGCTCTTCTGAGCTTCAAAGAAGTTTTCATAGTGGAAACAGATGCCTTTAGTTATTGGTTGGGAACAATCTTGATGCAGATCCAAAGACCAATTGCTTATTTCAGCTACGATTTAAAACCAATCTATGAGATAGAACTCATAGCAATAGTCATGACAGCCAACAAATGGAAACAATTACTTCGTAGGATGATAATTTCGTGTCCACACGGACCAAAAAAGATTGAAATTCTTATAGGACTAGAAAGAAGCTTCTATAGACTATCAACATTGGTTAACAAGGTTATATGACTCTAATTTTGAAATCTTGTTGATACCGTGTCAAGTTTCACCAAAACAAACACTACTGCTGTAAGTGAACAACATAGTTGAAGCACTTCAGGTTATCGATCTCACAAGGACTAAGATCTTACACTATGAATTTCTGGATTAATTTAAGCTAAAACAGAAAATCAAAAGGTTTTTGGGTGAGCCTAAAAGTAAAACACAACAACTTAAAATAATTAAAAGGATGTAAATCAATGGGAAAAAGCATTAGACACATAGGACATTCGCAGAGAATCATGCATCATAGAGAAAACCGATTTGTTTAGAGATTAGTTTTAAGTAACGTCTAGAACTCGAAAACACTAATTTAGATCCTATCGACTATCGAGGTTCGGGATTCTATGCTAAATATCAAAGGTCCTAGACTTTCGAAGGGCTTTAAAATAAATTAGCATGCATTAAATAGACACATATTTCGATAAAAGTTCACTGAGCCAAGTCGAACTACTTTCAGCTTGTCAAAGATTTAGTTCAGGTGACTTAACAAGATTTTGGAATGAAAATCTACTTATGGACAGACTACTAGATACGCAAATAGATTAATCATGCATAAAGACAAACTGAGACAAAGACTATATGAATCCATAATCAAATATTAACATCTCATGATAACATGATCTCTTTGAGAAGCCTACAAACCTAACTAATGAACTACTCAGACATGGAGCACAAAAAACAGCAAGCAATCAATGAGGAAAACATCATTAAATAGATCAAGAGTAAATAAATCTTCTCTATTACAAAGTATGGAATGGATCTCTCCAAAGAACACTTCCAAACTTAAAGAACAAAGAAAAGAATCTCTCTAATCTTTTTACGGCTTGTAACTCTCTGTAAAATTTTGTGGCTCACCCTGTCTAAAGGCTAAAATAAACTTATTTATAATACTAGGGTTCCTTAGGTCACCTTGGTTATGTCGGTTCTTGCGGAATCAAAATCAGTTAAGCGAACCGAAAGTTATGAGTTGAAATCTGACTCTGATCACGAAACGCCTCTATTACCAGAATTTGCCAAAAATGAGCACCCGGCCGGTGGTGGCAACTCCATCACCTGATCACAACTTCAAATGTTGCTCCACATGCTTCCTTTTCAAGATAGATAAACATATCTTTGCTTAAACGGCTATAACTCCTCGGTAACAGCTCCAAATGACGTCAAACCACTTGCATTTAAAAGCTAATTCAAAGTCCCACCATTTGAAAAAATTCCAACTCAATCCAAAGAAGGGAAGACGTTCGTTCATGGTGATCTTTCTAATGCTGAGAATCTGTCCAGATTGGTAAAATGCAAAACTCACGTGTTTGAGCCTCCGTCTTCATGATCCATCAATGAAACTTGCTTGGTAATATGAATGAGGTCTAATAAGAATGTTTCCAATCCTTTTTGATGATTTAACCTAAATATTCGCTAAAATCACAAATAAGAGAAAACTACATGTAGAGGTCGAAAAGTATTAAAAACCTGCAAATAAATACGTAAAAATTCAACTAAAAATGGTAAAATAATAGTGTTATCAACTCCCCAGACTTAGCTTCTTTCTTGTTCTAAAGCAAAGAAAAACAAAGAACGAAAAAGAAGATTGAAAAAGAAGAACGAAACAAACCTTTGTTTTCTGAAATATTGCCTCGGCGTTCTCTCAGTCATCTCCATACATCAGTACCAACATACAGAGATCAGCTTGCATGTACTCCCCTTTCTCTTAGCAAGCATCCCAATTCGAGCTAAAATTACAGAAGAAAACGGCATCCTATTCTAAGGTGCAGTCTCATCGAGGGAATATCGATCTAAGAACAATTGACTCTTTACTCAATCAAGTTTCCGGCCATATAATCACCTTTGCAAATTCCTATCCCCATTCTATTCTTATGCTTTAGGGGTTGATTTTTCCCTAATTTTCTAGGGTATCATTTTATTTTTTCTATCAACCCCTTTGAGAATCGATTTTTCCCTACTTTTCAAGGGTATCATTTTATTTTTTCTATCAATCTCTTTTTCTCTATTTTTTTCTTTTTTTATTTTCTAAATTAATTAAGCACAAGTGGAAGAAGTCTCCATGAGTCTATAGGGTTCGAAAATTTTAAGATATTTGCCCCATTTTACTCAGTCCATCGAACATTAAATCCATTTTATATAAAAGAAATAGTATAAGGGCTATTACTCACTAGGAATTAGTGTCAGACCTGAAAGAGGAGTCTATCCAGAGTATATCAAGCCCCAAGATTAGAAATTAAATTCATTTTAAGGGTGGAACTAGCTTTGAAAATCCAAGTCCTAATAGGAAATGGTTGTCCTGGTAGATCGATCCACTTATAGGTTTCCGTTCAGTAAAATCTGCATTCAATAACTACTGTTGGAATAACATGAAAGTTAACACAAAATAAAAAATTTCAAGCAACATAAGATCATAGATTCCAACATGTTTTGACTCAATAAAACACGAAAACGACTCAATAAGAATAAAAAGTACATAAGAAAAACAAAAAGTCATTACTAACAGATAAATCCCCCCGAACTTACCTTGCAGTGTCTCGGTGCAAAAGAAATCAAATTTAGGGAATAAAATACACACTAAAAAAATAAGAATAAAAATAAAAAGACAATGACTCGAACAATAACACCTGATAAAGGCTCAAAAGTCTGCGGAATGTGAATCATTCGGGGGTGTGGCTGCTCAAAACTGCATCCGGATCCTGTGTGGGAGTGTATCCTGCGTGGACTGAGGAGTCACTCTGAGCCGTGTATGATGTCTCAGCTGCATCCTGTACAATTTTTGAAACTAGAGAGAAACTCTTTAAGTCTCTATCATTAGCTAGCTCAGCTCTCTCTCTCTCTCTGCGAGTACTCCTAAAAAATCCTGGTACATCGTGTCTCAGAGCACGAACAACTCTGCTTATCATCCTCTGTAGTTGAACTCTACTACTCCTCTCTATAGCTAGAGCAGCTCGAATATCCTCCAAAGACTCTGTCTGTGGTACATAATCTGAAGCACCCATGCTCCTAGGAAGTGATCCTCCTACTCGTGCAGTAGCGTTGGCGATAAACACCTTGGCTCTATGATAGTCCCTCATGCCAGGGATGAGGAACTTTGGAGATCTCCTGAAAATCTGAGAAGGAAAAGGGTCGAAAAGAGTGTGACCTTCCTACAGAGATGGAAGTCACGAGCAAGTTAGAATGTAGCAGGTTGGCTCTGTGTCATGAAGATGCATGAACTGGTAGGTGAAGGTCTCAGTACCCTGAATCCATTTTGCAAGATAGCAAGATCTAGCAAGTGCTGAAAGATCCATCGATCCACTCCAATCCATAGGTGTCTCAGCACTTAAGTATACTACTCTAAAAGTGAGGATAGTAGTGATGATCTCTCCAAAATGAGACCTATAGTTGGGCTCTCTACTCTCCTTGGCAGCCTCACGCTTCACATCTATTATCATCCTATCAATGAGAGCGCCAAAGCTGGCTCTTTGAGTACTAGCAACAAAAGGAGAGA
Organism: Anastatica hierochuntica; assembly: GCA_900406275.1. NCBI lineage: Eukaryota > Viridiplantae > Streptophyta > Magnoliopsida > Brassicales > Brassicaceae > Anastatica > Anastatica hierochuntica. The sequence continues at coordinate 10,713 of OVAN01006003.1, read as the reverse complement.
TGAGGATGAAGAACTCATCCCTAAGTACTAAACTCTGCCTGGCCCTACTAAAAATCCTCTACGAAATGAGCATATGCACATACCAAACCGCTGGATGTCCAATCTTAGCCTCCTTCGAATGCTCGGGCCTAAGTGTCTCATTAGCAAATTGATCCCAAATAGTGTAGGCCGCATGATCCGAGCTAAACGTGGCTTCATTCAAACATTCCAAGTGGAAAATCTCACACAACTCACTAATAGCCAAAGAGTAAGTAGTACCTCTAGCCAAGAAAGTGAGAACTCCATCTTGAGCCTTAGCTCATTTTTTTTTGGGATATGAGATCTCAATAGTGCTGAGAAACTCCTTCATAAGCTCCTCATAGACTGGACAAGAAATCTCAATAAAAGCTCTCAACTTCAAAGCTTCCAAGAACCAAGTGGCATCTCATGTCAATCCTAAAGCATCAAGTGTTGGTAGGTGAACCTTCAATGGATCTTGAACCTTTATGGTTGGAAGGGCTGCCCCATAATCGAAACTTGGATCCATCTTTTGTCCAACAACTCTTCTTATTGGTTCCGAAGGTGCCAAATCTGTGAGCTTAAGTCCTTTAGCTCTTGACTTTCTTTCCTTCTTTGGTGGTGGAGACTTGGGCACATCATTTATGATTTGAGAAACTGGAACAAAAACCATCTCTTCTGCTTGTATCTCTTCTCCATTCTCATATGATTAATCACTCAAAGTAGATTCACTCTCACTAGTTATATCCTTTTCATGCTTCTTTGTCACCCTCTTTGAATTCTCTTTAGTAAATGTTTTCAGGTTCTTGGATTTTCTGGGTTTAGAAGGATTTCTTGGCTCTTGAATCTTTAGAGCTCTTTCCTTTCGGATAGCTATCCTTGTTGATTTCCTAACAATCTCCTTATTGTCTATTGTTGAATATCCTACAAAATAAAAAAACTCAAAGAGAGAATAAGTCTCTTGAAAATTCAAAGAGAATCCATATATGTTATTAAGCAATTTGTAATAGCAAAGAAACATCTAAATGAAATGAGTAACAAATCAAAAGCATGAAACAAGCAAGAACTAAAATTTTTTCAAAAATTCAAAGTATTTTCGGATTAAATATACTAAGCCAAAAATGATCATCAAAATTTTAATTGTGTGATCAAATGATGCAAGATAACTAGCATATCCTAGTTATACATAAAGAAATGGCTTTATAACAAGCAAATTTCACAAATTTAAACACCAATTTTTGGATTTTTTTGGTTTTCTAAGTTCAAAAATTTGAAATTTCAAAATCTAGAGGAAACAAGCTATTTAACATGTTCTAAGTGTAATCTATGAACCCAACAAGCTTTTCTAAAGGAAATATCTAAGAATCAAGCTAAGAAAAGCTTAAATCAAAAAAATTTATAAAATCATAAAACTTCTAACTTTAGGAGAAAGAGAGTTTAAGAACATACCTTGATGCTCGAATGATGAAAGGAATGAGATTCTTCGATGGAAATCAATTTAACTTTAGTAAAAGAACAAATAATTTAATTTTTTGAGATTTTGTTCTTTAGGGTTCTAAAACTTGTTAAAGAGAAAGAGATGAAGTTTTAAGAGTTTTAGATCCAAAACTACTAAAGTGAAAACCAAGCCTTGTTTTCCCCTTCCTGTTTTCGAATTTGGTTATGTAAAAATAGGGAAATTGGTTGGTTTTGTAAAAATTGGGTTTTGGACAAAAAAAAAATGGAACCACTTACCTCTATGACCGGTTGAGGGCCATTATTTGGCACGAACAAGCCCGTGGAAATCACGCCGGCCGATCGGGAAGTCACGGACGAGGCATGATGCACCCGTGATCGGCCGCGTGCGTTTCTGTGGCACACACCGATTCTAGGAGCAACCCCGACCGGTCATGGCTTCAGCTGAGGCACGTGGTCGAGCCACAAGCCCCTAGAAATTGGTCGCATGTCCTGGCACTGCGCACTCTGGTTTTGGACACTTCGGCGGGCGGTCGAGATATGCTCTCGGTCGTATTGTGTTTTCCTTAGTCGTTTCGCGTTACGATTAGTCGATTTGAATTCCGGACGGTCGGTGAGTGTTCCAGGATGTTCTTTTTGGTACCAAAATGTTTTTAAATTTTTTGACGGTTGATTTTCCCGAAAGGATTGAAGATACCAACATTTAGACATTCTTGCGGATTGAGAACTTGTTTGGATAGCTAGTTGTTGTTGCTCGGATTTTTAAAGTTACATGATGAATTTTTAGTGCGCCAACCTGATTCTTATCTGAAAATGTTACTTTTGGCTTAGCCAAGCTCATTGGATAGCCGACAAAAACGTAATGTTAGCCAAAAACTAAAATTTATAAAAAAATCAAAATTTTAACTGGGCCGTTTTGTTCATAATGGTCACTTTACTCGGGCATCTTCCATAGTTTGAATTGATTTGCTTGGCGGGTACTAGAAATATTCATGTTTCTTTTTGTTAAGAAACTTGATCCTCCATGCAACTTTTGATTTTGACCGTTCCAAGGTCCTTTTTTCTCGGGCATCTCACCTATCATATAGTGTTAGTTTATAAAAATGAAGTTCGAATTTTGTTTACCTATTTTGGTACTGTTTAAAACTCTCTATGATAGCTTTTAGTGCTTCAATATGATCGATTGATGACATTTCTCAAGCTTATCATCTTGGTTCTTCATGATATCATTACTTAGTTCTAAGAATTTGTGACTTGAGAATATAGCTTGATTGGCGGTCTTTAACATCCTTCTCCAGTATAGAATGAATGTTTGGAATGGTCAAGGAGATGACTTAGACGATTTAGATCTGCTTTCTTGCCAAAATTGAAAAACTAACCTTGAGGCATTTTTCTCATGACATTGGTCGACTGCAATACTGTGACACACTCCTATATTTTGTCAGTCGTCACCCAGTCACAGCTACTTTCAGGTTTGTTCTTGAGTCCTATTTTTTTTGTGTTTTTCTTGATTTTCTAAATTCCTGCAAAAATAAAAAAAATAACAATTAGACATCTAAATAAGTCCTATAAAATTGAAAACGAAAATTAAAACCATGTGGGTTGCCTCCTACAAAGCGATTGTTTTGAGTCTTTAGCTCGACTCCTTTCACTTTTTAGGCGTGATCGGTTTCGACTAAAGGAATTGTGGTTCCTTTAGCTTCTTAAGTCTATGAAATTGGTGGTGTAGAGGGTGATTTTAGATAATCAAGCATGCCTCCAATAGCTTCATAAATCACAATTGCCTTTGAGAATAGCTTAAGAGTGTTCTCGAGCTTCTTTTTGTAGATTTCATCGTTCTTCAAATCAAGACCAATGGAAATTCGGATCTTGACTTTGGTATAGGATATTGGCAACATGTATACCTCTTCCTCTTCTTCATCCACGTCCAAGAGAGGGTTAGTTTGTACCTCGATGACACAAGAGCCTCTCCTTGCATCCATTTTCTCCGGTTTTGAAGGAATTGGCGTTTCGATGGATGTAGCTTCTTTATTTGAGACTTGTTGTGTCTTATGGCTATCTCCAGCGTCTAGACTAACCTTCTTTTCCTTCAAGATAACTTCATTTTCTCTTGAGTTATAGCTCACAACAGGGTAATAGACTTGCTTGTTCAGTCTTGCTAAGTAAATCCTTTTGTTTGAGAAATCGAAGATTTCTCCAACTGTAACTAAGAATTGGGAGCCAAGGATCAGTGGATTTTTCTTTCCTCCTTGATTAAAGACGACTTGAAATTCTGTAGGTATGACAAATCCTCCTACTTCAAGCAAAACATCCGGAAAAAATCCATATGGTGTGGATGTAGACATATCAGCATACTCGATAGAAATTCGAGATGGTCGAAAGTTTGAGAGTCCTAAGTCCAGAGCCATGTTTAGTGACATCATATTCACATTAGCTCCAGTTTCACATAAACAATTATCAATCCTAACTTTATTTATTAAGCAAGGAATGATGAACTTTCCTGCACATTCAATCTTCTCTAAAGGAATCGTCTTGAGTCTCTTCTTGTAAGCTCTCTTAGATTCGTTTGGTAAACGATCCAGAGGTGATTTCCCTTGAGAATTGAAGTCTTGAAGAGGTGTCTTAGTAGTAGACATGACCTCCTTAGCTTCTTTTAAGTTGGCGACCTTGTAGAAGGATTTCGCTGGGTTTTCTTGTTTCCTGTCAGCTTCACTCGTTTGAGTGATTTGAACTTCAAGCTTCTGGACATGAATAACAATGGATTCATACTTTGTTTTAAACTTATTTTAGACGTTGTTCAGCCTCTCATTAACCTCCATGTGGTTTTGTTTCACCTCTTGAGAGATTTGCTTCAGTATTGTCTCAAGCTTGCTCTCTTGTAGATTTGATGCATTGGCTTGAGGATAAGTGACGGGTTGCTTCACTTGGTAAATTCCTCTATTAAAAGGTTGTTGCTTAGGCTGATATGACGCTCCTTGTTGGGCGTTTTGAGGCAAATAGTACTGATCTTGAATGGTCTTTTATGTTAGTGTTCCGGTAGGACAGATTTGAGTTATTTCAGTATCCTTGGTTATATCCCTTGTTTCCGAAATTTCCACCAATGAAGTTCACTTCTTCCTCATTTTCCTCTCCATATTCTAAATACTCCATATTTGGAGTCATGTTGGCGTCTCCTATGGTCTCGACAGCATAAACTCCTCGTCTATCCTTTAATAATTGATAAATCATCGTCTTTAGCACTGAATTTGTGCAGCTTCTGTTGAATTGATGGATCCACGCACGTTTTTATTATAAATAAGACCTATATTGGCGTCACTAGCAACTAGGTTCTCAATCAAAAGCTTGGATTCATGCACAAATTTAGTCATAAAGCTCCCATTGATTGTCGTGTCTAGAGAAAGCTTGTACTTATGGACGATACCATTGTAGAAGATATTCCATAGATTTCCTTCAGAGAACCCATGGTTTAGACAGTCCCTTGTGTACTCCTTGAACCTTTTTAATGCTTTATAAAAGGATTTTGTAGGTCTTGTTGAAAGCCTGAGATTTTGCTTCGAATGGAGCCCGATCTCTGCTTAGTGTATAATTGGTTCAGAAATGCACCTTTGTATTCGTCCCAAGTGGTGATGGATTGTGGTTGCAGCGAATTTATCCATCCAAGAGCCATATCATTCACTGAGAATGTAAAGAGCTTACACTTAAATTAGTATAGTGGAACTCCATTTGTACGCGTAGTACTACATATCTCCTCAAATGTGTCAATATGGTCAAGTGGATGTTCTGTGAACAGTCCATGGAATTGATTTTGCTTCACCAAGGCTATAATCTGAGGTTTAATCTCAAAATCATTCAATTGAGGTTGAGGAGGAAGAATTGGATTCCTATCCAAGAAAAATGCATCAGAATAATCGAAATCTCCAATAGTTTGAGGATGGCGAGGCTGATTCTTATTAGCTCGTCCATGAGGGGGCTGATTCTGAGGTAAACCTTGGTTAATCAACGGTTGAAGTAGTTGTGGGAGTTGATGTAATCCAACTAAATTCCAAGGTGGAATTTGTTGTGGGTTATCCACTCGAACATGTGCAAATAGAGTAATCATGCATAAAGATCAACTGAGACAAAGACTATATGAATCCATAATCAAATACTAGCATCTCATGATAACATGATCTCATTGAGAAGCCTATAAACCTAACTAATGAACTAGTCAGACATGGAGCATGAAAAAAGCAAGCAATCAATGGGGGAAAACATCATTAAATAGATCAAGAGTAAAAAAATCTTCTCTATGACAAAGCATGAAATAAATCTCTCCAAAGAACACTTCGAAACTTGTGGAACAAACAAAAGAATCTCTCAAAGCTTTTGACGGCTTGTAACTCTCTATAAAAATTCATGGTTCTCTCTCTTTCTAAAGGCTAAAAAAACTTATTTATAATACTAGGGTTCTTTAGGTCATCCTTGGTTATGTCGATTCTAGCGGAATCAAAATCGGTTAAGCGAACCGAAAGTTATGTGTTGAAATCTGTCTCTGACCATGAAATACCTCTGTGACAGAAGTGTGCCAAAAATGAACAGTCGGCCTGTTGTGGCAACTCCATCACCTGGTCACGGCTTCAAATGTTGCTCAACTTGCTTCCTTTCCGAGACAGACAGACGTATCGTCGCTTAAACGGCTATAACTCCTCGGTAGCAGCTCCAAATGACGTCAAACCACTTGCATTTGAAAGTTAATTCAAAGTGCCAACATTTGACCAAATTCCATCTCAGTCCAAAGAAGGGAAGACGTTCGTTCATGGTGATATTTCTAATGCTGAGAATCTATCCTGATTGGTAAAATGCAATACTCAAGTGTTTGAGCCTCCGTCTTCATGATCCATCAATGAAACTTGCTTGGTAATATGAATGAGGTCTAATAAGAATGTTTCCCATCCTTTTTGATGATTTAACCTAAATATTCGCTAAAATCACAAATAAGAGAAAACTACCTCTAGAGGTCGAAAAAGCATTAAAAACCTGCAAACAAATACGTAAAAATCCAACTAAAAACGGTAAAATATTAGTGTTATCAGTTGTATAAGCTAGGTTGTGATGATGCAGCCTGTTACATTTGATGTTACTGCTTCTTTTTTTGCATTGACAATTCCTTTGGCAATAGAAGTACATGATTGTTGTCTGAGGTACAGGAAGATGCTACCATTGAAGCTACTATTAAAGATTTGGAATTGGATTAGAGTGTCGAAGAGGGATTTCAAGTTATACAGGGAAAAATATGGTATAAGGGAAAATTGGGTCTCCATGTGACATCTAAGATCATCCCTTTACTCTTGCGTGAATATCATGACAGTAAGCAAGGGGGACATTCGCGAGTATGAGAACAATTAAACGTCTACGAAAACAGTTTTATTAGAAGGATATGAAGAGGAAGTTGGGAAAATATGTGACTGAATGTCAAACTTTACAAAACTCATAAATATCTGACATTGTCTTCTCCGAGTTTGCTACAACCTTTATCTATTCAAGAGAAAGTTTGGGTAATGTATCTATAGACTTTATTGAAGGACTTACGATGTCAGGGGGTTACAATATGATTATTGTAGTCATTGGTCGTTTAAGGAAGTATGGCCATTTCATTGTTTTTAGACATCCGTTTAATGCTGCTTTGGTTGCTTCTAAGTTCATTCAAGTGGTAGTAAGGCTTCACAGGTTCCCTGACACAATGGTTTAGATCGGGACAATATATTCATGATTACCATTTGGATAGATCTCTTTCGGTTGTTAGAAAGTCAAATGCATTTAAGCTTTACTTATCATATGCAATGAGACGGTCAAACGGAGGTACAAAACAGTTGTGTGGAAACATACTTAAGATATTTTGCATCTCAACATCCAAAGAAATGGTTTAGTTATTTGGTGTAGGATGAACTGTGGTACAACACATCCTACCATACCTCATTCAAGACCACACCTTTGATGGTGGCGTATGGTCGAGAGCCGCCCTTACTGATTCGTTTTTAGAAAGGCTCCTCTAGTAACTTTGAGTTGGAGAAAATGTTGCTTGAGCGAGATGAAATGCTGAAATAGATACACAAAAATTTGGTTCATGCTCAACAACTCATGACGAATAATGCAAATAAGAAGCGCAAATATATGGAATTTGAAGTCGCGTCTATGGTGTTTCTCAAGTTGCGACCATACCATCAATACTCAGTTACAATACGCTTGTACCAAAAGCTGTCAGCAAGGTTCTATAGTCCTTTTCAATTGCTAGAGCGCACTGGAAAAGTTTCTTATAGACTTCAACTACTTGTTGGTTTGAAGATACACCCCGAGTTCCATGTCTTTCATCTAAAACCTCTACTGGGATAGGGGTACCAATTAAATCACTTGCCGTTAACTTTCTCTACAGCTGATGAATTAGTGATGGAACTAGAACAAGTAGCACAAACCAGATACAGCAATGAAGGATTTCTAGAAGCTTTGGTTAAAAGGAAGGGTCTTCCTCAACATGAAAATTCATGGGTTTTGGTACAAGAAATGGTTAAGGATTTTCTAAACTTTGAACCTGAGAATCAAGCTCCGGGNGGGGGGGGGGGGGGTATTGATATACCCCAGAGGTTTACTATCGCAGAAAGAAAAGGTTCAAGAGAGTTATAATGAAGAATGCAACGAAACACTCTTGCTAGACGAGTGGTCCTAATGAAGTGTGGCCAGAAGTAAAGACTATTTGGGGGAAAAGGTTTACCGTTAGATCTACAATAAATGAGAGTTTGTTCTTCATCATCATTCTTATGCTATTTTGTTGTGTTAAGATCGTGTCTTAGTGAATCTTTCTCTGGAAAAAGATCAAGGTGTCTTTGAGTATAGGGAGTGAAGCTCTATCACTCTCTTAGATCCCATCTTTGTAATTTGTTTTCTCAATATAATCGGATTCCTTTTTTGCTACTACATTATTACTGTTTCATGATATGTGAGAGGTTTAAGAGGGATTTTGTGATCAACTTAAATAAAAATTTAATTTATCCTGCAGAGATTTATATAAATCTAAAACTCTATAAACCAGCTCGTTTTATGTAACAAGAACAGTTACTAAATAGATTGTTTTGTTTTGTTGACAAAAAAATAGATTTTTTATTTGGGTAAATTTACTGAATATTCATATGAAGCAAATTAATTAAGTAACTAACCGTTTGCATTTTTGTTGTTTTTTTTGAGTAATTTTTCCATTTTGCCCCTACACCCCAAAAAACTTTAAACGGCTCTACATGTTTATACGTATATCGAAACGAAATAGTAATTACACGAAAAAAATAGATTTTTTTCCCGACCTAAAGTATTTTGAATTTTTCGAAACGGATATGTATTTTTCAAGTATACGGAACTTGTTGTAACGTATAAGGAATTGTATGCTATTTAAATAGACAGTCTACTTACATAGTATGTCTAATTTTTATAAAAATTTAGCTTCCATATAAACGAAAACATATTACCTAAAAACTGAAAGTTTCTACTATATAAGGGAATGAATGTAAAGCTTAAGCCACTCAGACAATTTCTAAACCATTTGATCAACTACAATAGCAAAAATATGTTTCGACTGAAATACTAATTAGACTTATTATTTGAGATAATATAAACAGTACGACATTGATTGTCTATTTAAATAGACTGTCTATTTTCGCGTGCCTATTAATTTCACAAATAAACAACAAACAAGGGGAAAATGTGATTGGGGTTCAAGATTTTATTTGTTAATGGTAAAAGCATCATAGAACAAAAGTTTTGAGAAGGACCGATCTAAAAAAAGTTTGAAAGAAGAGCAAACTATGTTAAGCGGGAAATAGACTGTCTATCTGTTACAACATGTCTATGAACTGAAAAGCACCAAATCGTCGAGCACTAAATAGACTGTCTATCATGCAACATGTCTATGAACTGAAAAGGGCAAAATCGTCATAAAAAATGGAACAGTTGAAAAAAAAAAAGGAAAAAATCTCTATGGTTAAAAACTTAATTTTGGTTGGTCAAATGTTTATTTGACCTAATTTCCCTTTTTATTTTAGTAATTATTGTCAAAAAAAGTGCGTAAAACTCTGAAAGCAAAAGAATAATTTTCCGAAAATTAAATTTAGCGATTCAAGGAAGAGATGATGTACAAGTCTTTGTGGCTTGCTCGTAAATCTTAAATGGCTTCCCCCTATCTATTGTTTTCAAGTAACGAAGTCTGGAACAATCAAGTCAAGCCATGAAGGATAGAAAATATAATGGTCAATTTAGTACAATTAATTGAAATACTTTTGAGTTTTTCTATATAATAGATGGTTTAACGGTTAGAATGTGTGGCTGTTCCTCTTTAGTTTAGTACTTAGTAGCTTCTACTAACTCCGTCTAATAATAACAGAGAAAATTATCTGAACTAACTCTACAAAACATGTTTATTACTACAATAACATTCATTTATTAAACTAACTCTAATGTTTTGTCAAATGATCAGTAAACCTAAATTATCTAAATATTATCTAAAATGTCATTTTTATCTTTTCATAATAATTCTTTTTAATTTTTCTCAAACCTAATTTTATTTCTTTATCCCAAATAATACAAGAACTTTCAACGCTCTCTTCTCCTCCATCTTTTCTGCCACCACATTCTTCGCCGTTTATTTCATCGTTTTTCTCCTCCGTCATCTCCACCACTCTTCTCCTCCGTCTTCTTCTTCATCTTCTCTTGATGAAAAAATCGCAGGCAGCGGCTAGGGTTTTCGCAGGCTGAAAGTAGAATACGAAGTGGAAAACTACAAAGCTACCCTTTGTTACGATTCCCCAGATTTATTTTTACAGTTACTACAAGTTTGTTCTATTGTTACTATAAATTTATTTTATTGTTACTACAGATTTGTTTTACCTTAACTACATAATTTTTTTACAGTAGTTATGTTTTTGTTTTACAGTTGTTACATATTTGTTTTGACTGTTACTGCATATTTAGTTTACCGTTGTTACATTTTTTTTTATTATTGTTGCAGATTTATTTTACAGTTACAAAATATTTATTTTACATTTCTTCCATCGTTGATTGTTTTTTCACATTTATTTTGAATTATGTACATTATGTAATTATTGCAATTTTGTTTACAATAATTGTATATTAGATGCACATATTTATTTTTACAATTATCACATATTTTCTCATTATGCTAAATTATGTATGTGGTCTTTGATGTACATACAATTTCATGCATATTTTAGTGTGTTTTAGCTT
>OVAN01006002.1:0-22229 GCA_900406275.1 Anastatica hierochuntica | reverse complement strand
TCTGATCTGCGATTGGTTTGACTATTAGCCATGTTATTCACCAATTGATAAGCTTCCTCTACAGTCTTGGTACTGAAATCACCATTGCTAGCGGTGTCCATAGTATTCTGATACTTCTCCTCAACCACACTTTAAAAATGTTGAGGAGATTCCAATATGAGAATCCATGATGAGGACAATCATTGAGATATTCTCTGAATCTTTCCCTAGGTGCATGAAAACTCTTAGCACCCAATTTGTGAAATCTTGCAATCTTATTCTGCAGAGAAATAGACCTTGATTTTGTGAAAAAATGACCAGGGAAAGCAGCCTTGATCTCATCCCATGTCCTCAGAGAATCAGGCTCTAGGCCATTATACCACCTTGTAGCCTTGTCTTTCAGAGAGAAAGTGAATAACCTGCATTTCAGAGCTTCAACAGGCACTCCGTTGTGTTGGATAGTATTGCAGATGGCTTCAAACTTATCCAGATGGTGCATTGAGTTCTGTGATGGCAACCCATGAAACTGATTCTGCTGAAACAAGTTAATGAGACCAGTCTTGATCTCAAAGTCCCTTCTCTCAATGGGAGGCGGGCGAATCCCAGCACGATTCGCATAGAAAGTCTCTGGAGTGTCATATTGCGCTAGAGTCATCCTCTGTCGAGGTTGATTTTCGCCTTGTTGCCCCTCAGCTGCAACATTCTACTGGTCTGCTTGCTAAGCACCAGCATTAGCACCACCTCCATCAGGTGGGTTAGCTCCTGGAATAGCTCTAGGAAAGAGAGGATTTTGATGAACTTGAATGGGTTCTCCCAAGTTGTCCCCCATGATTTGAGCAAACTCAAATTCTTCAATAACCTCCAGCAACTTATCTTCCTTCTTCTGTCTCTCTAGACGCGAAGGTTTTGGTTTGAATTCAGCAAGATTTTCAATCCCTTGGCTTCTAGTATGAGGCATGTTCATGCACCTGAAAGCACAAAAACAAAGAAGAAAAAGAAGAGATTAAACAACATAAAGAAAAATGTCTTAGGCACACAATGATCCTAAGTTCTAAGACTCCCTATTGGTCCTCGGCAACGGCGTCAGAAAACTTGATAGCTCAGGTTTTCACCCGAGATAACACTGCAAGTGCACAGATGTATGTTGTAGTGGTTCGGGATCGAATCCACACAGACCAAAGGTAGCACGAAGAATGTAGAATCAAACAGCAGGCTAAGGCTAAAAAGAAATTTTGTAGATGATGCAAATACGAAATCTAAAGAACAAAGAAAGCAGACACGCAACGAAATGGTTGTAAATCAATCAAAGAAGTGTTGGGCATCGAGTATTTCTCAGGGAAACAATTCATTGTTTATTCAAATTTTAGACTAGGGAACAAGTTAAGCACCGTTTTGAACTCAAATTCTAATTTAGAACTGATCTAATTTCGTAGTATCAACCCCTATGTATTAGAAATCTCGAGATTAACTTTAGTTGACCCTCGATTTCTAAACATGCATTACTAACAGTTACTAACAGGTTTGATATGTTCACAATTCACTTAAACATCAACTTTCATTGGCTTAAGAAGAATTGCTCATCTAAGATTCTTTCAGGCATTTAAACAAACAATTTCCAGGCGTTAAGTTACCTAATTTCAGAAACTAAGTGATCAATTTAATTTCATGCATTATGAAAAATCGTAGATGAAGATCCATTAGATTGAATCCCTAATCATGCGATTATATATCAACAATTCATGAATCCCTATGTGAGAATCCCTAAACCCAACGAACAGACTACTCACTCATGGAGATTGCAAAAACACATATCAAATTCATGAGAGACATGATTGTATTAAGCAAAAACAAGAGTAAAAAAGGGTTCCGAAAACTTCCCGAATCGAAGAACAAAGAAGTTTCTTCTCCCTAGGTTACAAATCAATCTTTGCTCTCTAAAAGTGCATAATGAAACAGGAAAAATGAGTCTAGGTATTTTGATAGCAATTCGGTTCGAAATAAGTTTGGTCTGATTCTTCGTAAAATCGGTTCGCAATTTGGAACAGGGATCTGTCGATCCGGGGACAAGGATCGGTCGATCCTTGTCCAAATTTCTGGGTATTTTCCAGCTTTTCACGAACACTTCCTTCGATACCTGAAATTCATCCAAAATGCATTCTTTTCGCACATTCAAGCTCGATTCCTGTAAAAATAACAAAGAACACAAATCTGCGACAAAACAATCCGAATACATACTAAAAATCATAGATCTCGTGTAAAAAACGTAGTAAAAACTACTAAAATACTGACACATCAATCACAAGCTGTACTGACAGCAAAGCGGCTAATCTCGCGAAATATCCATATCGATCCAATTTGCCAAAGGTGTAACCAAGAGGAAGAAACTATTAATCATGCTATCTTTACTTGTCCAAGGGCGGAAGCAGTATGGAGATGTCTTAATCTCCCCACTATGCTACCCCCATCATTAGACTTGGATGAGAATATAGATTGAATGCTCACAATAGCGTGCCAAACAACGATAAATCCCTCTCACCGGATACTTCCTATATTCATCAGTTGGCTGATATGGAAATCTCGAAATGAACTCATGTTTAACAAAAAGGTGGTGCACCCATCGATTGATTTTGATCGTGCAAGGAATTTCGCGGATGAGTGGGTAAGCGTCAATACGGACATACCCAAAGAAAATAAAAGGACTGCAGCGAAGAGTAGGTGCTGGAATCCTCCACCGAGAGGATGGATTAAATTTAATTTTCATGGACCATTTGATCCAGCGAGAGATGAGATTGGAATTGGATGGATATTTCGTGATGAAAGTGGTCAGCATCTGGCCTATGGGAATGCGAAGGTTATGCAGGTAGACTCATGTCTTAAAGTCGAAGCAATGAGTTTCATTTACGCTATTCAGATAGCTTGGATCAAAGGATGGCATAAAGTTTGCTTTGAGAGTGATAATATGGAAATTGTTAGGTTGGTTAATGAAGGAGCTTACCATATTGCTATGGGTAATCTCATATGGAACGTACGAAGATAGACCAGCTTACTTCCTGAATGCTATCTACAACATACAAATCGTGAGAAGAATCAAGCAGCGGACATGTTGGCAAAAAATTCGTTTAATTTGAACATTAATTACATGTCATATTCTACTCCGCCTACTTGGTTTGTCAAATATTTGTATCATCCTTTTACGATCTAAATTAATAAAAGATGTTTAAACAAAAATAAAAATAAAAAAAAAAGTGGAAAGGTATAAAATTAGGGTATAAGAGAACGAGTAATGAGGGGGGCGAGTAACATGCGGCCGGCATGGCCCCTTCTTCTGCGCATATATCTTCCCCGAAACATTTGACCTTTGAAACCGCATGCTTTTGCCCCTTCTTTTCTATATATTTTTATTTTATATTCCACTACACACTATTTTTCTAAAAGCATAATCACTAATCAAAACCAACCAGTGTTTTTCTCATCTTAATATATGTTTATTGGAGGCATGTCAACTGGATTTATGTACAGCGGTTTTTAGTGGAAGAAAAGTTTAATGCTGAGATTTAATTAATAATGAAGTGGACACATACCAGTAAATTACATGGCAAAAGAGAAGACAACGATAAATATGATGGATAACAATGATCTTACCTATCCTATTTTTAGATGGTTTTCCAATGATACATTGATGACAGTTATGTCCAAAGTTAATTTTACTTCACATTGTTTGTTCTCCTTTTATCCATAATAGCAGTTTGAGTAGAACGCAACTTGATCGTGAAGGAAACTCGTCGTGAGAAACATGACTAATCCGGTAATAATGAGTCTTCTTTTTCCCTTGCAAATCATGTTGTAGAATCCTGAAACGGTAAAATCCCAAATAGAAATTCAGCATGAAAAGTATGTTGTAGTTGTTGATGCGCCTTTGAGAGCTTAGACTAACCGTCGACCTTCCAATCCGGCAACACTCGTCGATCTTTCAATCCGGCAACACCTGTCCATCTTTCAATCCGGCAACACCCGTCGATCTTCTTGTCCGGACCAAAAAAATCATATCGATATAATCAAAAGTCAGCAGCCACCAAACCCGGGAATAACACCAAAACAAATTCGATGTGCAAACCATAAAAACAAAGAGAAAAAATAAAGACAAATCAAGAGAAACATTGAAGAAACCGGCAAACAGTACTTTAGAAGCCACTATTTACCGGTCCCTAAATCAGAGAAAGGAATGTTCGCCATCTATCCGAAATATAACTTAACATCATAAAATATTTCAAATTTTATAATATATCTATAATATCATCATGCATAGATTTCACATGGTGACATGTACAAAGCAAATAAAATTATATTGAAAACTACAAAACTGGGTTAAACTGTGTGAACATAATAAAATTTTGTATAATTTCAATCGGATCAAACTAACATTAAAATTGTTAACCGACTGACGCGACTTGATTTGAGAAAATTTAAACTCGAAATTTAATTAAAAAAAATACAATTGGGGTTAACATGTTATATTTGAAATTTCAAAAAAAAAAACATTTTTCTTACATTTTGGACCTTGTTAACTGCATACGTGTTCATGTTCTTTGTTTTGCCATTTTTGGTTGGATTCTAAGAAATTTTGAACATCCAAAATCTTTGGAGAATTCACTAATACATGATATATTCGGCCAATTTAAGAAAACCTGGAAAGGAGTTAAAAATAAACCAGTTATATATATAGTATACTATAAAAATGATAAATATGCTACTAGGAGTATAAGACAATCGACAAACTTGAAATATTCAGTCATAAATTAATTTCAATTGAATTTACATTTAATCACAGTTAATTCTTATTTGGATGATGATTCTAAGCTTTGCATCAAATTTTGATGTTATAGGTATGATATTTATAATACTATGAATTAGACTTGAAAAATACATAATAGTCTTCTATTACTCAATGAAGATTTCAAAGTTATTTTCTATAAGTCTTGTGTTACTGAATTTTAATATATTAAAAAAAAATTGTAGTTTGATTCATTAATGACTTAGCAAGCGGAGTTCATTAGTCACAACTGATTACCCTCTTGTTTGGAACCTTGAGAGGAAGGCTAGTTTTTTATGAGTTAATGATTGAATCCAAAATCCATCAATTCAGTGAAAGAACCATCACTCCCTGTTAGTTTATACTCTGTAATCACCAGCTACACCTAATTTAATTAGTCATACATGTTCAATTTTTCCTTCAAAACAAAATTCATGTAATGATCTGTTTCCTTTTTAAGATTTCTTTACATTTTCTGTTATTGTTTTATTCCTTGGCAATTTAATTGCATGCATGGTTGATTGTTTAGTCTTAAGAAATCAATAGTTTCTTCATGCGAGACAGATTTGATTTGATACTACTGAATTTTAGAGTTTGACTGTTACGAAGTTCGAATAAAATGGTGAACTGAAAGAATAAATTTAGAAACAGAGAATTTGTGTTTCTTGTTTTTTTTGTAGAGAGAAATTAAACAGAGAATTGCCCCTTCCAAAACTTTTTTCACCTTTTTGCCACTATTTTTTTTTTTTCAAATGAAAATACCCCCATATTATTATTTTTTTCCCAAACCAAAAACTTTTGATTAAAGTTTTTTATTCTAAAAATTCAGTTTTATACCTTTGTTCTCCACTATTTTGAATTTTTGGTTAAATTTGGGAATTTCTTTTCCTTTATAATAGATGGAAGATAAGCATGACCCAACAATACATATAAATTTTTAGTATTTTGTCCTTCTAAATCAATAAGCTAGTCGAACTAATATAATACTTTGGTTAGTACTCCATGATTGGGAATGTAATTCTGTAAAACTTCATAAATTTGTTCCCAAAGGAACAGCAAATAATAAAAAAAAAAAAAAAGAAGAAGGGNAAAAAAAAAAAAAAAAAAGAAGAAGTGAAATCTGAAACAAATCCTTGTCTGTTAATTAACACCACCCAATTAAGATAAAAGAAAAAAATCTCATAAAACCAGTAAATGTGCGTAAATATCATGAAAACTCAAGGACGGGTGGTAAGATGCGCCACAAGTGTATTTATTAGGAGTATTGTAAGACTCTCTCTCTCTCTATCTGCTTCCTCTAACAATCTTGAATCTTGATCACACACAAGAACAAATTGTGGAGTAATTTCTTTCTCTTGCAGGTTTTTGAGGGAGAATCGTGTCGGCTGAATCTCTGTCAGACACAACTTATTACTCTTTATTGGATCTCTCTCTCTCACTCCTTTTTCACATTTTTTTTCTCTTTCTTCCTTTTATATAAATTAACAAACTCTCTTTCGATCTCTCTCTCTCTCTCTCTCTCTATCTGCCAATTGCAATTGTTGCAAAGTCGTCTTCCTCTTCCAGAGTATACCCCGATCATCAATACTATAGAAAGAAAGTGAGAAATTCAATTTACTGATCGTGAATCGAGAAATGGGTTCGTTACTTCTCTTTTTTCTTTTTCATCCGATGACTGATTTATCCCAATATTATTAGTTTCCCAAACTGGGTTTTCTTCAATTCTAGGTTTGATTGAATCTATTGGGTTTTGTATTTGTTGGTCAGATGCTTGCTTGAGCTATTCATACCATTTGGATGATGAGATTGCAAAGTTCATCAAAAGAGTGAATCCACCAAGGTACTATTAACTTGTGATTTTGCTGCTCTCTTATGTTCAATTTTTTTTTTATGAGTTTTGTTATCATTTCATTATTTAGGGTTGTGATCGACAACGAGGTCTGCGAGAATGTCACTGTGATTAAGGTAGCTTTTCAATCCTATTCTGAGATTTTCATTTAATTGTTTCCTCGGTCTCAATATTGTGATTTGTTTTGTAGGTGGATAGTGCCAATAAACATGGGATTCTTCTTGAAGTTGTTCAAGTCCTCACTGATCTTAATCTCACCATTAAGAAAGCTTATATCTCCTCTGATGGCGGCTGGTTCATGGATGTTTTCAATGTTACTGATCAAGACGGCAACAAAGTCACCGATGATATCCTTCTTCAATATATTCGCAAAGTAACTAAATCCCTCAACCTTTTCTTTCTCTATTCCATTTTCTTGTTTTTTTTTCATGATATGCATGTTTTTCTTTCTTGCAGTCTCTTGGCCCTGATGAGTCTTCTTGTTTCACATCATCCGTCAGACCGTCCATTGGTGTCAAACAATCTGCCGATTTCACTGTTATTGAGCTAACTGGAACCGACAGACCCGGTTTGTTGTCTGAGCTCTGTGCTGTTCTTATGGATCTCCAATGCAATGTGGTTAACGCTGAAATTTGGACTCATAGAGCTAAAGCAGCAGCAGTTTTACAAGTAACCGATGAAAAGACTTGCTCTGCAATCACTGATCCAGAGAGGTTATCCAAAATCAGGAAACTTCTTGGTTATGTGCTTACAGGAGGAAGCAGTAGCAGGAGATCCCGTGAACCGAAAACCACGGTTTCTTCTGCTCTCAATGAAACTCTTACTGATCGTAAGCTTCATCAGTTGATGTTTGCCTATAGAGATTACGATGAATGGGAGAATGATGTTGATGATGAAGATAAATGTGGGAGAGTTATTCCCAATGTGGATGTCTCTAATCTGCATGATTTGGATTACTCAATTGTGATGATCAAATGCAAAGATAGACCAAAGCTTCTTTTTGATACCGTCTTTACTCTGACGGATATGAAATATGTGGTTTCACATGCCAGCATTGATGCGGAAGGCCCTGAAGCTTATCAGGTAAACACACATTACAAGTGTCTCTGCAAAGTTTTCTATAGTTAAGCTCTGAGTTTTAATCCACATATTACTGTCTTTTACTCGATGGTCTTAATTCCCCGGGTTTTTGTAGGAATACTACATAAGACATACCGATGGATCTCCGGTGAAATCCGAGGCAGAAAGACAGCGAGTTATCAAATGTCTGAAAGCAGCAATCCAGAGAAGAGTCTGTGAGGTACAAATTCTTGTGTTCTGCTAGGAGAAGAATCATAAGAATGTGGGTTGTGGCTTAACATTCAGTCCTTGTTTCTATGTTATTAGGGGTTGAAGCTTGAGCTTTGCACTTCAGATAGAGTCGGGTTACTCTCGGATGTGACTCGGATATTCCGTGAAAATAGTCTTACAGTGACAAGAGCAGAAGTGAAAACAAAAGGAGACAAAGCAATCAACACATTCTATGTGAGAGATGCTTCTGGTTACCAAGTTGATGGTAAGACCATAGATTCCATTAGACAAGTAATTGGTCAGACAATACTTCAAGTGAAAGGCGGAAACACAGACGCGAAGCCAAGCATTCAAGATTCACCAACAGGATTTCTCTTTGGGGTTTTCAAGTCGAGATCTTTCGTCAATTTCGGGTTGATCAGATCTTAATTCTTCAAGTCAAATGTTCCCTCTATTCTATTTGTAAATGACAAGTAGTGAATTGTGTGAATATGTAGAAAGAAGCTTTAGGCCATAAAAAGTTTAGATGTTCACAGTGTACAACTTGGATTTATATTTGTGGTTGTATATAAAAAATGGAATTTTCTTGATTTGTTGTTTGGTAAAATCTCATAAGATTTCATTTAACCGTCTCTGTTGAAACATCATTTTCACATCGTCATAGTTAGTTGGTAGACAAAATATTATTATTATTCTACAAGGATTAAATAAATATTGGATTGCACTCTATTATAAATATAGTAATGCTAACTTTGGCACAAAGTCAGAAAGAAAATTTTGTTTATGATCATTGTTGATTGGTGTGCCACAACTTTGATCATGACTGTTGCCACGTGTCTTCTCCCACATCCAAGCCTTTTTAAATCGTTTTGTTTCAATGAAAAACATCAACAAATTTAGAAAAACTTACATCCACGAACTTTTTTTTTTTATTATTATTATTAAGTTTTAGTTGTTTATTGAAATGTATTTGCCCTTAACGATCATTTTCATCTATATGCAGTAGTATTGATACTTTAATATGGTTTTCCTATGGCAGAAAGTTCCACAAGGTCCCAAGGAATACCAAAAGACATAAATAAATCTGAAAGGGCTCTACAAAGTGAGCAAGACATAAAGAAGAACACAGACAAAAACCCCAAAGCCAAACCGAGTAAAAGCACATAAGAGACAGAAAGGATTAATTGCATGAGGATACTAGTAGTGATGGGTATCTATGTCAATTAGGATCTTCTAGATCTGATCAATTCGAATTTTGGAGCCTTTGGGTGGTCCATTCTATAATTATGGGAGATAGGGTTTTAATTTGGCTCCATTCTCTCTACATAAATCTATCTTTACATATTTCTATATGAGTTATGAGTATTATAAATGCCCACATATTAATTCAGTTCTTTTTAAAAACTTATAATAATACAAGTAACAAAAATATTATAGACTATTATGTGATATTTTAGGGTCATTTATTGGGGAAATATGTTTTTTCCCGACAAAAAAACTTTCCATTAATTCAAAGTTATATAACGTTGTTTGACGTAAATCGCCTGCAAGGAAAATGTACCTAGATTTACAATCATTTCATCAAATATGATTGAGTTAGTGATCTTGCATGCTTTGCTAGTGTATCAGCATATTCATTTACTTCTCTTCTTATCTGATTAAATTTTACTTCCCCCCCTCCCCCACAGAATGCACCTACTGTGCTTGACAAGTAATATCTAACAAGTTGAAAACCTTCTTTCAAAAACACCTATCTTCTAAGACTCCATTTAAAACTTTCGCAAATCTTTTGGGTCCTAATGCGTATTACAATCACATAGCACATAAACGCATGCCATAAAATCTTCCCACCCGCACAGCCTGGATCCCTCCCGATATTGGCCACATTACAATTCGGTTCATCCATCTGTCGGACTGGAGGCTAAGCACAGTCGCTTAGGCCGGTTGAGCGACAACCGCCCTTTCACTGTCCTCACCCTTACTTCATCCAAGTGTCGGTCTTCCGGGGACCGTCAGTAGGGACCCGACCATCAACGACCACTAGGGGACCACCCTGGGTTACCCGATGGTCCTTCTGCCTCGCCGAACATCACATCCTGTCCGGAAAGGCTCAACCACTTAGTATCCGCCATTACTTACGCCTGGCCCGACGCAAGATCCTACTCCTCACCTCTCGACTCCCCTAGGGTTCTGAGCCCTAGGGCGGGGTGCATCACACCCGTAAATTGGATAGGTGACTATCCAACAGAGAATGCACATTACCATATTAATCTAGACCTATTGTCATCTTTCTTAATTCTCACACAATGCCATATTAAACCTAGTCAGTCTTAGGACTTACTTTCTTTCACAAGTTCTATCTTATGCTCGACTTAGCAACCCAACAATCAATCGCGCTTAAGCGTATAAGTCTTTATATCCTTAACAATACATAATACAAAGTTTTTGTTCGTGCCGGGAACTATAGCCCGACACTGGCCGGATTAACCCTAGACTAACAAAGTTAAACGAATATCGAATGAAGCGAAACCGGGAACCCCCCTCACCTTGGCCTGATCGTCGAGTAGCTACCATGCTTGACAATCTCAATTTCCATTGGTGAAACTTCGCTGGAATCCTCAGAAACGTTATGTTTTCTCCAACTTGATCCTTCGCCATTCTTCTTCTCCTTTGCTGATCCTCCTCCTGGAAAGGAACCTGGAACAGGAACCTGGTTAGACCTTAAGGGGAACCTGCTAAAAATGGAAACTTACTATTTATGGAAACCTACCATAAATAGAAGTTATCCAAAAAGGAAACCTGCCCGAAAAGGAAAATTACCAAAAAGGAAAACCTGCCCAAAAACAAAACTTTCCTAAAAAGAAAACTTGCCAAATATGGAGATCAACCATATTTGAAAACTTTCTAAAACAGGGTACCCGGACAAGGGAAAAACGGTAATTTTATTTACCGAAGGAAGACACGTTCTCGAGAACATTTCTGGCTGTATGCAACTCTCTGGAACTTCGATCTCGGAGCTCCTTAGCTTCCTTTTTGACGCGAACAACTTCTCTGCACCAACTTCCGTGATGCGCTTCTCCGCTCATATGAATCTGAAATCGGTGTTCCTTTTTCCGATGGATTTATACGAGTCCCTACATTGATCCCAAAAAAAATCAGCTCCAAAACTAACCTTTAAGCCAATCAAAATCGAAATACAATCTAACCAATGATTACTGGAAACCTAATAGATTCAATGACTTACAAAGACGAACCTCTAACTAACAAACTAACCGTTAACTTGAAAATTCGAACATTCAGAATGAAGCCCTGGACGTCCTCTATCCATAGCCACCGAGTATTCTCTGATCGGACTCCAATAGCTCTCGGAATCTCCCTTCAAACACCGATTGGTCGCGAATTCAGACTGCACAGATGCCTCTTAGTAAATCAACCATCACTCATTTAGTACTCAATGAAAAAGCGTTCTACAAATTGGAGAATTTCAATCTAAGGGTCCTTTACATGCTCTAGAAATTTGAGATCCATCTAAGATGATTTGATCGGCCGTTTCCTCGTTCTTCCACGACATATCCTGTCTGTCTTCTGCTGGACTGCACTGCACTCATCTCTCTTCTCCATTTTATCTCTTCTCTCCAATGGTTTTGTACGAAAATTTGCTCTGGATTTCTCTTTGGTATCACTGACGACGGCTGGGAAAAAACAATGGGGAAGGATGACTTAGGTTTTAGTTTAGATTAGGATTAAATACGATAGGTTTAATGCTCGGTTTAGGGAAAAACTAGTTTTCTGCAAAAGAACCGGATTAGGAAAAACCGAGAGTTACAATTCTTCCCTCCTTACAGAGGAATTCGTCCTGAATTCTGAGGATCGTAACATCCTAAACTCTGGTGGCTGATATGTCTGCACACGAGTCCGCTCGAATGTGCCAGCACATAGATTCGGTCTTCCTTTGACCATTCTCGACTCCAGATCTTAGCTTTCTCCTGCTTAGTTTCTGACTAAGCTCCAAAGTGTCCTCATTCGGGGGAGACCACGGTTGTACTTTTCTTTATACACCAGAGATTTCCTTCCTCTGTTGTCTATGATCTGTGGAGAATATGTCCTTTGATCTCAACAATATCCATTGGCATTTACCTTTCATGCACAAGTATGGTTTTCTGGTTTACGCTAGTTACTGCCAACTCTCGGCCATCTTACCACCACGTTCTCTACCTAGGTTCCTTCTAGGCAATTCTTGTTATACCTTAGGCCTTGTAAGGGAGGTCGTTCCATACAAGACTTGTCCTTCATGCTCACCTCCTTGTCCATAGTTGAGGTTATGTCCTTATACCTCTTGCCTTAGGGCATTCCTTTAAACCTAAGTTGAACTTGGTTGAGCGAGGTACGACACTTGCTGATATTGTTCAACCATGCTTCCGCTACGCTCTACTTTCTTCCATGCTCTAGCTTTCTTGCAAATAGATCCACATGATGCTTTCCTAACACCATCCTTGGATCCTATCCACATCCTCTTGTGGTCATGTCCCACATAGTTCTTTCCCTCGATTAATGACCAAGTTTTCGTCCCTGACAGCCATGTCCACAAGAACTACTCCGACTCCATAGGAGCTTCCTCTTCTTACTTGGTGGAGCTCTAGACGTACCCAACATCATCTCAACTCCCAATGTGACCTCTTTATCCGGCTGCATCCTTACAGCTCGGCGATCCAACCAAACTGCCCTTGCTCAGTTTCCCTTACCTTGACTCGGCGAAACTTACTCTTACCAACTCCCAGCAATGTGGAACCTCCTTAGTTTTCGTGTACTCCTCAATCGGTGTTGAATCTTCTTGGACCTTGGAATGAGCGCGCTCTCCAATTCAGACCTTACAGTAGCTCTGGTACAACCAACTGTAGCAGCTTAAAGAACCGACGACTTTGAATTAGGAAGATTTATAAATGGCTCCATGACAAAGAACTACAACAGCAGGTCAACAGAAGTAGCTAACTAGTTGTCGTGATAACTACCACTGGTCTTTGCGTACTGAGTTCGTGGCTAGAGAGCATCTACAACCCGCCCGGGATGTTGTAGCCACATCAGTAGATGAGTTTCGGTCGAATGAACTCTGCATGTTAGCTCTACAAATTCTAACTTTAATTTTGGAGCTTGAAGGATGGGTTCAGAAAAGAAACTAACACAAAATGAAAATTCACTCCCTTGGGAGGCACCAAAAGAAACTGACACCAAACGAGGATTCCCATCTACGGAAAACACCAAGACTCAGAAACCTAAAGACCTAGACTCGCAAGCACACACAAATAAATAAAACCCGTCCCATAATCCTACTGCTGGAACTTCATTCTACCCCTCACACCCAGATCTAGATCTTGCCTTCGGTGTCACCTTGCAGACTTCGGACCCGGCGTGTCAATCCCGATAATTAATGGCATTGTCTTCTGGTTGATGCGGTAGCCAAGACTTGAAACCCTTGCCGTCGATGCTCTGACGCTTTGGAACTCTAAAGAAAACTCCAGAGCTAGAAGATAGATTAAAGCCCAGTTGGTGATTTTAAATTTCTTCCAAATTTTTGAGGCCTCAGAAAACTAATCAAAATTTTAGAAAAAATTTTATCTTTCAAAATCTATGACCCTCTATATCTAAACTGGAGCGGCCTTTAACCTAGGCTCTGATACCACTTGTAAAAAACCTATCCCGAAGGATTCGGAATGTCCCAACTGGTATCGCCAAAACCGGAGCAAACTTCACCAACGGTCAATAATTTTGCTTTTTAACTGCAACATGCAGAAACACAAAAGAGAAAAAGAGGAAAATGTGAGGGGTGAGTGACATTTCAAACAAGCCACTCAGTAAAGACGGACCAGACTTTGTCTCACACGATACCCGCTTAACCCCTGAAAGTCCAGATCTAATCCTAAACCCCCACAAAATGCACGTACTATGCTTGGCAAGTAATATCTAGCAAGTTGAAAACCTTCTTTCGAAAACAACTATCTTCGAAGACTCCATTTAAAACTTTTCCAAATCTTTTGGGTCCTAGTGCGTATTACAATCACATGGCACATAAACGCATGCCCTAAAATCTTCCCACCTGCACAGCCTATATCCCTCTCGATATTGGCCACACTAAAATTCAGTTCATCCATCTGTCGGGTTGGAGGCTCAACACAATCGCCTAGGCCGGTTCCGCGACAACCGCTCGTTCACTGCCCTCGCCCTTACTTCAGCCCAGTGTCGGCCTTCCAGAGACCCTCGCCAGGGACCCGACCATCAACGACCACTAGGGGACCACCCTGGGTTACCCGAAGGTCCTTTTGCCTCGCCAAGCATCACATCCTCCCTGAAAAGGCTCAACCATTTAGTACCCGCCTATCTGAATTACTTCCGTCTGGCCCAATGTGAAGATCCTACTCCTCACCTCTCGAGTCCCCTAGGGTCCTGAGCCCTTGGACGGGGTGCATCACACCCGTAAACTGGATAGGCGACTATCCAACAGAGAATGCACATTACCAGATTAATCTAGACATAATGTCATCTTTCATAATTCTTAGACAACGCCAAATTAAACCTAGTCAATCTTAGGACTTTCGTTCTTTCACAAGTTCTATCCTAGGCTCGATTTAGCGACCCAACAATCAATCGCGCTTAGGCGTATAAGTCTTTATATCCTTAGCAACACATAATACATAGTTTTTATTCGTGCCGAGAATTATAGCCCGACACTGGCTGGATTAACCCTAGACTAACAAAGTTAAACGAATATCGAATTAAGCGAAACCGGTAACCCCCTCACCTTGGCTTGATCGTCGAGTAGCTACCATGGTTGACAATCTCCATTTTCATTGCTGGAACTTCGTTGGAATCCTCAGAAACGTTATGTTTTCCCCAGCTTGATCCTTCACCATTCTTCTTCTCCTTTTTTGATCCTCCTTCTGAAAAAGAACTTGGAACATGAACCCGATTAGATCTTAACGGAAACCTGCTTAAAATGGAAACTTACTATATATGGAAACCTACCATAAATAGAAGTTACCCAAAAATGAAACATGCCCGAAAAAGATAGTTACCAAAATGGAAACCTGTCAAAAAAAACTTTCCTAAAAAGGAAACTTTCCAAAACAGGAAACCCGAACAGGGGCAAAACGGTAATTTTACTTACCGCAGAAAGACACGTTCTCGGGAGAATTTGTGGTCGTCTGCAACTCTCTGGAATGTTCTCGGGATGCGCTTCTCCGCTCATATGAACCCAAAATCGGTTTTTCGTTGTTCCTTTTTCCGATGGATTAATACGAGTCCCTACATTGATCCCACAAAGAATCAACTCCAAAACCAACCTTTAACCCAATCAAAATCGAAATACAATCTAACCATTGATTGTTAGAAACCTGATTTAATGTCTTACAAAGACGAAGCTCTAACCAACAAACTAACCGTTAAATTGACAATCCGAACGGTCAGAATGGAGCCCCGGACGGTCAGAATCTCCCTTCAAACATCGACTGGTCGGTGATTCAGATTGCACAAATGCCTCTCAGTAAATCGACCATAACTCATTCAATACTCGATAAAAAAGCGTTCTACAAATTGGAGAATTTCGATATAAAGGTCATTTATCTTTTGTAGAAATTTGAAATCCATCCGAGATGATTTGATCAGCCTTTTCTTCATTCTTCCACGACATATCGTTTTTGTCTTCTGCTGGATTGCACTGTGCTCATCTCTCATCTCTATTTTCTCTCTTCTCTCCAATAGTTTTGCACGAAAATTTGCTCTGGATTTCTCTCTGGTATCACTGTCGACGACTGGGAAAAAAAAATGGCTAAGGATGACTTAGGTTTTAGGTTAGATTAGACTTAAATAGGATGGGTTTAATACTCGATTTAAGAAAAAACTGGTTTTTCTGTAAAAGAATCGGATTAAAAAAAATCGGGTGTTACAATAACATTCTCAAATCCCAAATTCCTCACTTTGTAAGCATCTTCTCTAAGTGCAAACACTTTTTCCTCTAAAGAAGTGTTTATGGGTTCAATGAGTTTCGAAGGATCAACTCATCATTACGGTTGAAAAGAATCTAACCAAAAAATATCTTTTGTTCCGTTGAGACCCACTATAGAAAGCAACATTGACCTTTGACTGTCATGAATTACTTGATTATGAGTTGAAGATGTGATATGCACATGGTGATCCTGCAAATAAATTTCCTGTTCAGTATTAGTAGTCTTTACCCTGTTGATATACATATATTGTACATTATTATTCATATAAGCTATGAATAGTTTAGTCTTTCATAATGTATAGGATTAGGTTAATCACTTGTATAAAACTTGAGCAGCCAGGCTCGACATAATACACAGAAAACTTTGTGAATGTTTCTCTGTTTCAACATGGTATCAGAGCACTGAAATCGATTATACGCAATTCGATTTGAGTGCAACGATCCTTGGATTCTACTTTGTTCATTCTCTTTCTTTGACCTCTATCACCTTTTATTATTCTATCGGGTGAAATCTCTGAGATGGGTGATAACGCAGGAGCTGTTGTTGCCTCTACCATACGAACTAGACGAGTTTTAGATCCTTATGATCTCTCGGCAAGTGATAATCCGGGAAGTATCATATCACAACCACTGCTTCGAGGAGCTAACTATGATGAATGGTCTACAAATTTTCGTGTGGCTCTTCAAGCAAAGACTATTTAAGCTCCTGCTTTCGGATGAAGGATCTTGGTTTATGCAAATACTTCCTTGGTATTGAAGTAGTTCGAAGCCCCTCTGGTATTTATTTTTGTTAACGCAAATATGCCTTAAATATTATCTCTGAGGTTGGTCTTCTTAGGGCCAAGCCGGTTTCATTTCCCATTGAACAGAATCATCGTCTTTTCGGTTGCCTCGAAGGTGTTTACAAGAGATCAATGCCTTATGTGTTGTGTTCCTTTGGTTAGGGACTGAATTAAAATGCACCCGTGCTAAGGTATCATGGGAGAATATATGTAGACCGCGAAAGAGGGAGGTCTTGGGTTCCGTTCACTTGCTGAGGTAAATGTTGTTTTCAGATTGAAGTTGATTTGGCGCATTCTCACCTCTGCTACTTCCTTATGGGTTGATTGGATTAAGAGATACCTACTTAGGGAAGGCTCCTTGTGGCTTGCTTCGACTAATAAGGGTTCATGGATGTGGCGCAAACTCCTTAAATTGCGGCCGCTAGCTTCTCAGTTCGCAAAAGTAGATGTTGGTGATGGTACATCTACCTCTTTTTGGCATAACAATTGGTTACCCATTGGTCGTTTAATCGATATTGTGGGGCTGCGTGGTCCGCGTGACTTTGGTGTTCCGTTTTCTGCTCTGGTTAGTGATGCTGCCCTCGTCGCGTGGCGTGCACGTTCCTTCCGGGTAGATCACTTATAGCTGGTCTCTTCTGCTACCTTAGCCACCAGCCACCTTTTGCAGATCGTGGGCCTGATATTGTGCTCTGGAAGAGGGGAGAACAACGGTACGCTTCTGATTTTTCTACTAAGTTGACATGGAATTTGGTCCGCTCTCCGGTGCCAAAGGTATAGTGGTTTCGTTGTGTTTGGTTCAGCCAAGCGATTCCAAAGCATGCGTTTATTGTTTGTTTGGCTATTCGAGACAAGCTTAGCACGGGTGATCGTATGGCTAGGTGGAGTCGAGGTGTTTCTACTTCTTGTGTCCTATGCAGTTGTACTTGGGAAACTCGAAACCATCTGTTCTTTGATTGTACTTATGCAGCTTCTATTTGGCGTGACTTGGAGGGACAGTTGTTGACTACAAATCCTTATCCCAGCTCTGTTGCCACGACAAGATTTGATTATGCTTTTGTTAGCCTTTCATACTACTATTTACAGCATTTGGTCTGAACGCAATCGTCGAAGACACGGGCACTCGCCAGTGGATATGCAGGTTTTATCACGAACTGTGGACAAGTTGATTAGAAATAGGCTTCTCTCTTTGCGACACAATGGCGCTAGTGGGGGTTTGCTTCTTCGTTGGTTGGAGACAAGAGCTTCTTCTTAGTTTATAACTTTTCTTTCGATTCTTTAGGACTAGCATTCTTTCATACCTTTTAATTCCTTTAAACATTATTCAAACCAATTTTTTGTATAGTTTTTGGTGGAAATAAAGTTTTACATTCCACCAAAAAAAAAGTAAACGATTACTTATTTGAAAAAAGTAACTCTGAAAAACTTGTTTATTATTATACTAACACCTGTATACTAAACTAACTCTAATATTTTGACAATTGGCCTAAATGTTCATCATTGTTTCAATAATGTCATTTTGATTTAATTTATTTAGATTAATTTTAATAACTAATTCTCCATTAAAATAATCATCTTAAATCATTTAGTAAAACCTTAAAAAACGGAACATATATCAATCACAATTTTTTTTTGAAACGTCTTCTCCCCTCCTCCTCCGTTTATTCTCCGTCGCGTCTCCACACCTTGTCTCCTCCCATGCGCCGCGTAATAGTCTTCGTCATGTCATAGTCACAGTCTTAGCATCTTCTATGTCATGTCACAATCTTTTCAACTTTCGAATCGCGTCTCCTCTGACGCGTTTCCACCTTTCCGTCGTGGTTCTGGGTAATCTCTATTGGCTCTTCCATTGTGGATTTGTGGATCTTTCACCGTCGCGTCTCATCTTCTCCGCCAATTCATCGCGGATCAAATACTCGTCGGTTTGTCTTCCACTCAAGTTATATTTTTTTGCAGATCTGTTTCTTCTTTGCTACAGATTTGTTCTCTTTTGCTACATATTTGTTTCAAAAATTCGTAGATGGCGGCGGCTAGGGTTCCATTTTCGCAGACTGAAGGTAGAAGACGAAGTGTGAAAATTATAAAAAATGCCCTTCGTTACGAATTTTCACAGTTGCTACAAATTTCTTTTACTTTTGCTGCAGATTTATTTTATTGTTGTTTCAGATTTTTTTACACTAGTTACATATTTGTTTTATAGTTGCTACGAATTTGTTTTGCTGATACTGCAGAGTTATTTTACACTTGTTACAAATTTTTTTTATTGTCGTTACAATTTATTTTACGATTATTTGAAATTATGTTTAGTGATTACATATATATTTACAGTTACTACATACTTTTTTCCGTTGTTATATAATTGTTTTATTGTTGTTGCAAATTTATTTTAAATTCCGTATTTTCATTTAGGTATTTAGTTTTATTTTACAATTATTATAGAGTATGCCTATGTACTTTTTCCAATTATCACATGTTTTCTCATAATGTTAAATTTCTGTATGTGGTCTAATTTTTTGTAAATAAAAAAAACAATTTATGTATTATAACTAGGAGAAAATTGAAAAATAATTGATTTTAATTTGAACTTTGAGTAAGTGGTATAGAGCCATTTTGTCATTCTTTTTAGGTGAGTCAAACCTGTCATAATGATAATAGACTTATAAGTTTTTGAAAAATAAAATTCAAATTTATCAACCAAATACATTGACGCATATACATAGGTGTTGTAATGTGTTATATAATAACCATCTAATTCATCGGTAACGATATACACAACAACAATGATCCACCACTAAAGCTAATGACTTTCAATGTTATGTCACTAATTAATTTATAATCCTCTAGTGATACCATTACCAGTGTTAGTTGTATCAAACAAACTTTTACATCGACATATAAATAGATTTATAAAGTTAATAAGAAAGTAAAAATATAAAATAGTTTTTACATATAGTTTCATCTTTTTCATGTGTTTAGTTTAGTATTTTACCAAACAAATCTGGAAAAAATTGTAATCAGTAACATTAAAAAAATATGTAGAAATAATCTGTAGTGACGACAATAAATTTTTGCGCTATTCTAGTCATAAAAAATATATGGCATCATCATAAGAGAAAATCGGTAGTATAAGAATATAAATTTATTGCCGTTTTAAAATATGTAGCCACATAAAATAAATATGTCACCACATGGTGTTAGTCTAGTAATTAATGTTTTCGAAAGAAATCTGTATCCAAACTACAGACTTTTCGAGCGGAAGACAAATTTGTGGTATCGTTTCCGGAAAGCCTTTCAAATAAAAAACAAATATGTCATGAAAAATTTGTGCTGTTCAAAAAAATTTGTGGTTATTGAACAAAAAATGTGTAACGGATAATAAAGTCTGTAGTAACGTAAAAAAATCTGCATTGATATTTCAGCGAAAAATATGTGAGAGATTTAAAACTCTGTAGCAACTACGAAGAAAAATATGTGGGAGAAAACAAATTTGTGACATGTTAACAAATATGTGGCTTCGCAAATATCAATAAATCTATTGTACGAAAAAAATATGTGGTTCCAAAAAAAATGTAAATAGATTTTTTCGTTTTTGTGTAACTAATGACACTATAGATTTTTCTTCTATATTTTTTTTTATCGTTCAGCGAATTTTCACTAATGATATTTTAGTAATAAAATTTTTAATTTAAGTGGTTGGAAGGGTACTCTAAGAATTAAAAACACTAAACTAACCCTGAAATATTTGATGGTATTTTAGTTATTTATGCCTTTTTCAAGGTTATTCTAACTTTTTACCCTATTGATTTTTTACAAATACTTAATTAATAAAATAGTAATACAGAGAATGGCATTGTTGTTGATTTTAAAAGGAAACATTTTTTTCTTTTATTTTAAAATTCACTAGAGTTTGAGCGGCGCTATTTTCATAATTTTTATGTATTCAATATATGATTGGCCATGTTTAATTGATCGAGTATCAAATTAGAAATTTTTGGTTATTTCGAATTTTATGTTCGAGTTCAAGTTCAAAATTTTAAACTTTCCAGTTATTTCGAATCTCATGTTCAAGTTTAAGTTTGAAATTTTCGGATTTTTTGCTTTTTTTGGACATCAGTACGTATTCGGGTATGAGTTCAGTTCGGATAATAACTGGAATATCGTGAAACAAAACCCATTGGAGTATTTTTTTAAATGCCAGATACTAAATTTAAATTTATATACTTTATATAAATTATTTTTATAAATTATGTAGGTTATTATAAATTTTATCACTTAATAAACTTTTTTATTTATGAAAAAAGTTTTATATTAAAAATATTTATAATGTTATAATTATATAGAAAGGATATTGCAATATTCCAATGTTATTCATATTTAAAGATACTCATATTCATTAGATACACTTAATATAGTTTCTAATAAATGTTTAGTTTTAAAAAATCACATATGAAAAAGTTTGTGTACTTCAATTTTAATAAGATAGATTATATTTATTAGGGATAGACAAATTAACCGGAGCCGAAAAACTGAATAAAAAAACGGATAATCGAAACCGAACTAAAACCGAAAAATTAAATAAAATACCCGAACGGTTTCAAATTTTGAGAACGGAAAGAACCGAAACCGAACCGAACAAAATTTTTTTGGGTAACCGAAAAGAACCAAAA
Organism: Anastatica hierochuntica; assembly: GCA_900406275.1. Classification (NCBI taxonomy): domain Eukaryota; kingdom Viridiplantae; phylum Streptophyta; class Magnoliopsida; order Brassicales; family Brassicaceae; genus Anastatica; species Anastatica hierochuntica. The sequence goes on along the minus strand of OVAN01006002.1, from coordinate 859 downwards.
TATTTAAAATTACCCAAAAATATTTAAAAGATATTTAAAAATATTTGAAAGTACCCGAAAATATCCATAAATAACCAAAATATCCAAAATTGCCCGAAATTTTTTACCCAAATGGTTACTTTTTTACTTGGAACCAAACCCGAACTGAAACTGAATCCAACTGAACCGAAAAACTTTCGATTTCTTATATGATTCCAAAATTTAGAAACCGAATTAACCGATCCAAATTGAACCGAAGAACCGAATGTCCATCCCTAATCTTTATACGTCAATGTCAAAGAAAAATCAGAGTAAGATTATATTAAATGAATAAGAGAATAGAATACTCTTAAGCATAGACTATACATCATAATGAAAAGCATACTATAAGACATATAGAAGTTCGAGTAATTTTAATATCTTGGAGAATCTTTCATGTGAAAGAGTAATTATAGTAAATTTTATTTCTTTTAATTCATTATATATATTGAATAAGATATTTAATAGATCTATGGTAAACTAAAAGAGAAGTACATTATTTAAAATATCACACATGAAGTAAGTTGTGTACTTCTCTTTTAATAAGNTTGACTAGATTTTGATCCGCGCTTCCAAAGCGCGGGATTCATATTTTTGATATAATCTAATACAAAAAAGAGATTTAAAGATGATATTAATTTTTGTTATAAATAAAAACAAGTAAAGAACAAATACTTTCATAGATTTATTAACGATATGGATTATTGATATCAAAATGAAAATTAGTTTCTTCTATAATATATTTACGTCCGAGGCTAAACAATGATATGATCAATTCCTTTATAATATGGTTGTTGAATTTCTTTTTGTAGAAATCATATAAATAATTTTTTAAATACAC
>OVAN01006001.1:586-22229 GCA_900406275.1 Anastatica hierochuntica | reverse complement strand
TTTGAAACTCCTTCTTCTTCTAAGTTGTAAGAACATTCCATTAAATATAATCTCACATTTTATCAAAAAAAAAAAAAAGGTGACAGAAGCATGACATGGAGATGTTATTCCGGATATATAATGTTTTCTTTAAGTTTGAATGTAACTATGCAACACATTTCATTTGACAAAAAAAAACTATGCAACATAATATTGGAGAAAATGAGTTTGTAATTCGAGTTCAGGGGAAATGAGTAAGTGGGAGTCATCTTAACCTTTTGTAAGTCTTGCAAAAAAAATTATATATATATATATATATGAAAAGTTGCTTGTTGACGTGGCGATCTTACAGAATTTGCGGGTGACGTGGTGCAATTCTGGAGTTCGCCGGTTTCTAATTTTTAATTCTAAAAAAATAGATTTCGTTTATGTGGCATCCTCTGATTGACTATCTATTATTTTATGTTTTAAAAATTTTTCTACCTTTTATAAAACACTATACTAACCCTACTCAAAATTATGGAATTTATCAAAATGAAAAAAAAAGTCGCTTGTGTTTATTTTAATTCAATCCTCATTTTTCTATTTTCCTTTGTAAGAAATTATAATCTAAGAAAAACTCTCCGTCTTTATCTTAGCTCAATTATCCAGCTTTACAGATTCTAAAATACGAATCTACAGTTTTCATAAATAGTTCAATCTTGTTAAACATCCACTATGTTGTCAATCTTGCGACGACTATAACATTGTCAAACATCCACCAAGTTTTCGCCTACAACTGATCATGTCTCGAGTACGTCGACTTACATACATCTCGAACGGACTGGAAGATATATGTCAAGGTGTTATGGGTTTTGAAACACGTTTCGGTGGCAGGGCTCCAATTATGGAACTCATCTTGGTCGATGAGCATGTCTGTGAACTGGTGTTTTCTTTTGAATCAATGAGCTCATCTTTACATCGCTTGGTTTACCATAACTCGTGGTTTCTATTTCTTTTGTAGGGTTGGCAAATATAAGCTTATGTTTAGATAAAATTTCATCACATATACGTTATCGGTATTTTGTTTTTATGATCAATTTTTACAAAAAATCGTCATGTCCGTGCATCCGCACAAACCACCACCTAGTTAACCGTATATTTGATATAATAAAATAGTTTTATAACACTTAGACAGCTTATTTATATGTATTTTAATTTATACATATATATATATATATATAAATTTTTAGTTTCTAACTTTATATGTTAACTAAAATTAAATTGAACTTATAGACAGTAATTTATATCTATATTTAAAAATAACATACTTCAAAAGAAATCGAGGATTTGTTGACTGCTTCACTTGTTGCTAAACGACAGCCATGAAGTAAATAGTTAGAGTTTCGGACCTGGTTCTTCTGGTTCCGATTCGCTAAACAGGCCCAGGTTAGGGTCCATGTACGAATTGGATCATATTAAGGTTTAGTGAAGTCTCATGCGTTTATTTTCATTACGTCCATAATTTCTCTAAACGTATGTGCTAAAGTAGAACAATTGGATAAGATTCTAATTCTGAAAAAATTTCAAATATGCATATAACAGAAATTTTTATATTCTTAAAAATAAATTTTTACAATGTTATATATACTTACTTTTGATAAATACACAAATGTTTATTGCTATGACTTTGTGACGCCCGGTACTGAATTGTCTATTGCATACATTCTATACTCTACATTTGTAAAGATAAAAATAGATGATAATAACCCTTGACCCTAAGAAAAAGCCAATAGATAATAAGTTAATAATAGGGGTTACTTAATTACAGCATTTGTTTTAGACATGTCATTTGTCTGTACTGAGACAATATTCTTGCCATAGTTCTCTGTACTGGAAAAGCAATCTTGTACTCAATTACATCTAAGTGCAATGAACTAGCACAGATGATCTCATAATCTCTTTTTGAAATATATATTTTCAGTACTAATCCAGGTGTGTCTGGTAACTACTAAATCAAACTTGGATTCTTTGTCTACCTTTAATTATTACATTAATCTCATAATCAAAAGTCTTACGAAGTACGTGTATTTGTACATGAAATGTACAAGCATATTGCACACATACTTAGACGTAGGTGTACGTAGTGCATGTGGGTTTACTAGTCAAACTCCTTTTTGTCGTTATATGTTGTAATTTTTATGTTTGATCATATATCTTAATTTAACTTACGTGCTAAACTGCTGAATAAATTCACTATTAATTTAGTCGGAGTCAGAGGAAAACTATTTCTTTTGGCTGCTACCGTATTTGAAACGCCGTGACAAAGTATCGGTTAAGGAGAAGTGAACAAGGTTAAGGAGAAGTGAACAAAGTTAAGGAGGATACTTCTGAATAAAGGGTAGGAAAATTATTTTTTAACTATTGTATTCTTGGAAATATGATAATCTTTTGTTGGAAATATGATTTATTATTATGAAAATTTAACCAACAAAATAATAAATATGATATTTTTTATTTATTTTTCCCATATTTTGAAATTCCATCTAGAATCCATCAGGTGTACATTTAAAAAACGTTCATATCCATGTTATGTTAGTGACAGCTTCTCTCAGTCTACAAAATGTTTTCTCAAAATCCACTAGAAAAAATTTTTAGCGTCCAATTATCTCTCTGTTATATATATATATATATAAACCGTGGAGATCCAGTGACCGAAGTCAACTGACTAGTTTCACGAAGTTCATTGCAATCCACGTATTTTTGCTATTTAAAACAACTTGGATGACCACGGGATCGAACCAGAGTTTCACCGTATTGGGTTTTTAATTTTCCCTCAAGCGCCACTAGCCCACCATCCCGTGGTTTCTCTATTATATATTACCAATATGTTTTAAAGTAAACTTAATAACCGGTGCAAAATCATTTCCACTTGCTCATCGGAACTATTCGATCGTCACCTGTGTGATTAATTAATCCAACCCGTATTCACGACTCGCGGTTCAGCATTTTCTATGCATACTTGAGAACATATATAGGTTTACGTCACGGCTTAACATGGAAATTTTAGTTGCATACGTTGTGTGTATATGCATCATGTATATACCTTTTTAAAAGTAAAGGGCATCATAAAATTTTTAGTATTGTAATAAATGAAGTTATTGGGATCATAAACGGGAACACAATAATTGCGAAAAGGGAATCAGAACGAGTACAGCAAAGCAAAATACCCATAAGCGTAGATCATATATGACTTTCATGCATGGTCAAGCTTATTATTGTCTCACTGGCTTCCCTTACAATTAGTCTCGTCATACACGAGTAGTATCTTTGTAGTATTTTATTTTATGTATCCAAAAAAGCTCTCCTCATATTTACAATTTCTTGGAATTTGTTTGTTTCTCTTTTAGTAAACTGTTTTTATTTCGTAAAAAAATGTCATTCACACTAAGATAACTTTCAAAAGTTTTATATGTCTTTCATTAATATACTAAAAAGAATTATCTCTCTAATTAATACGTTTAAACACCAAAGTTAAAATCAGAACTTTGTCTATAGATTTACATTAAAAATGTAAAACTACACATTTTATGTACTTCCTCCGTATCGAATTAGTTGATGTTTTTGAGAGAAAAATTGTATCAAATTAGTTGATGTTTTCAAATTTTTATGTAAAAATTTAATGTTATTTGATATTTGTGACTGTTTGTATTTTACAGTATAATTTTCTATTGGTTGAGTTAGTTTTGGTAATGATGTTTTTATGTAAACGATGTAAATTGAATAAAAGTTAACGATTTCTTAATTTGAGTGCAAAAACCTTAAACATCAAGTAATATGAAACATAGGGAGTAATCAATACTACAATAATGATTGTGTCTCTCCAAAAGATGATACATAAGCATTTTTAAACTCTAAAAAATTGACACCTAATCAAAATAAAAAAATTGAATGACAAACCAAAAATTTTCAATATTCCACCTCAATTAAGTTGTACACATCATTTTTTAAGTATTTTATCTATTTATTTAGTTATTTATTAATCTTGAATCTTTAAATCAATCAAATTAAATTCATAATTCTCTTAAATCAAAGATGTATTTCTATGTCTCCTTCTTCTCTTCTTTTTACCATTTTTCATTTTCAAATAGTTATATTGATGAAATACAAGTTTGTGATGAAAAAGGAGAAAATGCAAATGAAAATTTTGCTTGGAAAAGCTCGTTAGGTAAACATAAATTAGCACTTTATCTATATAGGAAATAAGTGAAGGTGACTACGACTTTTACTCTTAAAAAATTTTACGAAAATGATAAGAAATTTTTTGGGGAAAAAATAGTAGTATTTTATTTAACTAAAATTAATAGTTTGGAGATTTTAAATTTAAAATTCCTCGATTATTACCTTGATCAATATAATTAAAACTATAGATGATTTAATATTATTGATAAATTAAAACATAAATATAATCATACGTGTTTCAGTTAGAAAGGGGCATGAGCCCTAATTTAGACTAAAAATTAAAATTTGTAATGTGTCATATTTATGAACTCACATGACATGCATTTGATATGAATATAAATGATAATAAAATAAAAAATATTTACTTTCTCTAATGTGCATTATATATTATGATAATGTTTTCGCTATTTGTTCACTATGTAAATGTATTAAACTCTAACATATTTCTAAATTAGGTTTACGAAAGAAAATTTGTTACTAAATTTATTATTTTTATCTCTCTATAAATTATTTTTGAATTAACAAAATGCTAGTTAACTTTCGTATTGTCGGGATACTCTTTATAAGATTTACAACTCTAACATATTATATAAGTTATGAATGTAGTTAATGTTTTTAATAATAATTTCCAGATTGCAAGCTAAGAATATGTAATACTACAATACTACAAGTCACATAAATACATTAAATCAACAAAAGAAACAAAATAAAAAATCTGATGTAGTCAATTTTTTAGTTAATGAATATATCAAAATTATAAAAACAATAAAAAAAAAGTTCTGCAACATAGTACGGGTAAATTTTCTAGTAAAACTAAAACCTTCAAAAGATACTCTTTGCAAAAAGGTGGAAATATTTTGTTATTTGTGTATACACATTTATTTCTTTGATATTTCCGCTAGCTATCCATGTTTCTTCTTTGCTATTCTCTTTTTTCTCTTTCCTACGGATTTATTAGTGCAATTTTTTATACTATTATAAGATAAAGTTCATTTTAAGAATGAATGCAATGTAATGTTTGCATGCTATGATGCATTAACCTATTAAATAAGTTTATCAAAAAGTTAATTTTATTGGTTTATGAGGGTCCGTAGTTGATAATTTAGTTTTGTCCGAAAGAATCAGAGTGAAAATAAATTTGTATAAAATTAAGGTTAAGAACAAAAAATTTTCCTTCTTGTTTCAATGTCAGCCCTCTTTATAAATTCTTATAACTCTCTGACTCTACAAACTGGTTTACACAATTTTACCCCAAAAAAAACTGATGTGCATAAGTTAAAAGTGTAATTGTGGACGGACATGTGAAGAAAAGGGTTTACCTGATGGAATGAAATGAATCTACTTGGAAATTGAGGAAGTTTCGCGGAAATCAAGAATTTGCTATAGAAATAGTAACTTGACAGATTTTCATTTGAATATATATAGTTCTAAAAATATTTGACCGCCAACTTCTATGATTAAACAAGTTGTCGATGTAAATAGAAATAGCATTTTTGTTACATAAATAATGTCTGTGTGTGTTTTTTAAATTTGCTATATGAACATAAACATCCATTTACATGACTGACACACAAATGTTTTCGTTAATTGTGAAATGACATATTAAAGACTAACTCACCTTATAAACATCCCATTAGTATCGCCTTGTCATCAAATATAGCAAATCAAGTTGACAAGAAAACTCAAATTTCAAGCCATTTTTTTTTAAAACAGGAGGTTCATGCCCCTTTATCTTTAATCTCTCTAGGATGAGATCAGCCCAGATAAAATATTCGTATATGGCGAGCTATCCCCTCTCAACGTACCTCGAACTCGTGACCTTCTCTTTTAAAAAAGAGCTTTTACCACTGGACCAACACTTAATGATCAAGCCACTTTTTTGACATTTTGTGTTTAATTTTCTACCCTTTTCTTTATCTCCCTCTTTAGTCTTAAAAATTTTTAAAATACATAATTTAAAAAATTTAAAAAATTATGAACGAAATATAGTGCTTCAACACTTATAAACCACGCTAGGTTTTGGTTCTGTACCATGTGTGCACTAAGACGTTTATAGATAAAATAATGGATATATTATTTGAAAGATATATGCAGTATTATTTGCTATATAAAGTGTTATAATAGTAATAACTAGATTTTGATGCGCGCTTTGATGATATTTTTTGTATAACATAATAGAAAATAAATTTAAAGATGATATGATTTTTAATAGTATAGATAAACTATAGTAAAAACAAATATTTTTATTATTGAATGTATTAACGACATTTATTGTCGAATCGGTTTCAAAATGAAAATAAGTATCTCCTACCATATATTTATATCATGTGCTAAAAAATTACACGATTATAAAGTCAATTCACTTGAATTAACGTTGTTGGGTTTTTTTTATTATAGAATACATAGTTTTTATTTTGAACATCGAATTAATATGAATATTTTTATAAATACATAGTAATTTCCTATATTTAAAATTTTCATAATTTAAATATCCTAATATTAATGTTATATTTTAACCCGCACTATAAAAGATCATCTGAAAGATTTTTTCAATTATCATAAAAAGAATACAATAAATCAACCAATACATTTGCATTGAAAACTAACTATATTTTGTAAAACAAATCGTTACCATAAAAGATGTTAGGGAATTAATATCAGAGTTTCAAAAACGGAATATAGGATATATATTGTTAGACATCTATACTATTTAAATAAATTTTTTTGTCTTTATAATAATCTATTATCATTCAAAATAGAATATGAATAAAATTTGTTATATAAATAAAGATTTAAGAATTATTTTCTTAAGACATGATTTTAAAAGGATGCATATCGCATGTAAACAAAAGTTGTTGTGCTTCTGTTTTAATAGTATTGATATATAGTGTATAGAATGATGAAGTAACTACGTTTATACTTTAGGGAAAAGCATAGGAATTCATTGTTCAATTGTAGTACTATGTGAAGTTCATATTAATATTAATCAAGATGATTATTATTATTATTATTATCATCATCATCATCATCATCATCATCATCATCATCATCATCATCATCATCATCACATGCGTTAACATTACACAAATATATTAATAAAGATAAACATCATATAGATCTCGTATATTTTGTTTATTTTACGAATAAATTGGTATAATAAATTAACAAAAATAACTCGTAATCTTAAAATTACGGAAAATATACCAACAAAAAATAAATATATTAGTTCGTAAAAAATATCTCAACAAATTTAATAACAATATAGAACCGAAATAATGTTGTTAGCACAAAAGTCTAAAAGAATGTTGTACTTAACAATGAAAATATGCACATAAAACATATAAAAATTATACAATGTTACTAATATACAAATAATAATTTTATGAAATTTGCATAAGATCGAGAATTAAATGTCAGAGCAAAATAACAATTTCATACTCTTTGATATATGAAAGAGATGGTTCAAACTGTTGTGCGAGGTTCTTTTTAACAGAAACATGAATCTTCTGTCTTTGCAAAAAAACCAAAATTAAACTTGTATTATAGGAATAATCAAATATAAAAGAAAATTTTTTTGCAATAAATCATTTATTGAAAAATATGAATTTTATATAAATGACATCATATCCCCTGCTTAATAAAGAACATATAAAAGACACATATCAATTATATAATTATCATTTGGTAATATGCTAAAAATAATGTATGAATAATACAATATGAATAAATATAAATATGCAAGTACAACTGTTCCTTTCCAATTTTAAATTATAGATTTTTTAGATATGATAGAACATTTTTTATTCACATCAGTTATGGATTTGTAAAACATTGTACTGGTATAGACATTATAATATATATTAATAGATAATAAATATGATAGAACAAAACAGTAACACTTTTATATATTGGATTTATAATTATAGATAATAAATATTATTCAAATCATATTTTTTACTTTTAAACGTAATTGTATAAAACATTATAAAATAATATAGAACATTTGAAAAACCATAGCATAATAAATATGATAGAACATAGACAAAAATAATATAAACTAACATTTGAATCGATTAAAACCGTTTCAATGATAAGACCATTGCAAAATAGTATTATTTCTAGAGTTTTATTATCTTAACCTTTATTTTCCCCATATTTTTGAAAGGATTCAAGTCAAAAATTGAGCTAAAAGAGGACATGAGAAATAAAAATTATAAATTTTTTGAATTTGTTTGAGTATGCTTGAAAGGATGAAGAAAAATGATAAGTAGACACTACTTATATAGTATCCAATATGCAAGTAATTCATAAATTTTTTTTGAGTTTATAATTGAGAATATTAATTGTTATTCATCTATTAACAAAACATAAAAAATGATGATTTACCGATGATATAATTTTAGTTGTATAACAAAAAAATCAAATCTTACTTGTAAATTAACTTTAATTAGAGTATTTTGCAATATATAGTTGAAAATGTGAAAACTCAAGATATGATATTTTTACGTTCAAAATGCATTTGACTACTATTAAGTAAAACAATTTAAAGAAAAATACAAAACATATAATAAAATAAAATAGATTCCTTGATTTTATAAATTTTTTACAAACAAAAATTAATTTTACGGATGATGTTTTGTAAGTTATAAAACAACCGAACAAAATTTTATTTAAAATTCAAATAAGTTTAAGTTGCAATATCTAATCGAATTAACTTAAAATATTTTAGTTTTTAAAATTACAACTAAATTTAAATGAAACATATGCCATCAACTTAAACATTACATATTCCTTCATAATTGGAATATACAATTTAAGATTACAAAAGAAAATATGAAAATAACATGTATTATGTGAATCATTAGTGGTAAAATCGAATAATGTTGGTTACCATAAATAATGCGATTCTGGACTACTCAACATTTTTTAAATTAAATTAATGGTTAATATAATTTTACAAAACGTGAAAATATCATATATGCATAAAATGTTGGTCTTATGTTATGTATAATAAAATTGAATTTTGGTATTCTATTCAAATATTTATAAAACTATTAAATATAAATAAAATATTACATTCATATAATAGAGATTTATATTACAAAAGGTAATATAAAAATTTAATTCAATATATGCAAAACGTTACAAAAAATAGAATAAATGTGAAATATAAGACTATACACAAACATTAATCAAGTGGAACCGAAATAAATCATTAGTAGTGGCACTGCATGTAATTACTCTAATAAAGTAAGCTCTTTTCTAAATATTTGCTGAGATTAAATCTAACAACGACACCTCAACTTGTCAAACTTGTAAATCTCACATGAATTCAAGATTATATTTCAGAAATTCTTCTCAATTAATATATATTGGATATGAGTAGTGATAAGGAAAAATATCGACTTATTACTTCAAAGAATAAATTCTACATTTTTATAATGATTTACATAATTGTAACTATAGAAAATTTAAAGTTTAATCTTACTTTATAACGCTAATTAATATCTTTTTGAAATGGGGACTTTATTGGCAACATTTTATAGTTTCTTTTTTTACACCTTGCTGCTTTGGCGGTTGGGGAAGTTACATCCGTCATGGGTTGGTTAAATCAGGTTTAACCACGATCTAACATTCTTCCCCATGATTCCATCAATTCGGGATCATGAATTCGTGATGTAGTTTTTATTGGCAGTTAGGTTTCGTGGTCCATGATAAAAAAAAAATCTGATTGGGGTTTGGAATTTGCACAACAATCAAGCACAAATCTTATCTTTAACTTCTTTCATTTCCAATTTGACAAGAAACTAGCAATTACGGTAGACAATCTTCGAGACACGTCCAGGATCTTGACCTTGGTGCTAATGACGAGCCCGTCACTCTCCCGACAAAAGTGGTGATGCAAGTAACGATGGAGAATCGGTTTGTTGTAGTGGACAGACCAGTGATGCCGAAGAGAAAGAATATACGTTCAATTGTTGCCAATTTTCCTCGTATATGGGGTTTGGTTGGCATCGTGTATGGAAAAATCATGGATGGATGTCAATTCCAATTTGTATTCTCATAAGAAGAATCTATTGTGATAGTCCTCCGTCACAGACCATGGGCCTTTGCGGATCATATGTTAATCATGGAGAGGTGGTTCCCTTTGTTGAATCTATTGTTGTTGCACTTCATTCCTTTCTTGGTATAAATCAGAGGCCTCCCTTTCCAAAACACCAACCATGAAGTCATATCACATGTGGGTTGTGCTATTTGACAATTAATGGAGGTTGATTATGATTCGGTCTTGGTTTTCATAGTGGAGTATGTTGGAATTCAAATTGTCTTGGATTTTCGACAACCACTACATTTCCAACGCAACTTCCAATTTACTTCAGGGGAGAAAACTTTATTATCACTCTATCATGAACGCTTCTGCGGTTTTTGTGAGGTATGTTCTATGTTAACTAATGACATTGACAGTTGTCTTCTCCCGAATGTTGGTGGAGATGTTGGATCTAATGAAGATGATGATAATGAAGAGTGTGATTTCTACAGAGGCCATGGTAACGCTGGCATACAAATATGCGAAATTGGACCATAAGAAGAAAATGGGTTTGTTCCACATGGGGAAAGCCAAGATGGTGAGCCACAAGTCAACATGGATATCATTGCAGATGGAGAAGTTCAAGAGGCAATTGTGGACAGAGATATAAGTGTGGTTCCAGACCATAGCAGGTTTCAAACACTCGACATAATCTATCTTCCATCAATACCATCCACGAACCAGACATTAATGGAGACTACACAATTTGGTGAAGTTCTTGGAAGTGTTATTCTAAGAAGATACAATGAAAGAGAAATTTTGAAGAGAGTACACTCAGTGATACGCAGAGGACACCCAATCTTCTTTAGAAGGGAGAAAGCAGCGGAATCAACAAGGTTACAGATGAAGATGAGGCACGGTGGTCCCAATACCACCAAATCAACAATGAATACATCATGTTGGAACTGTCAAGACCTTGTCATAGACCTAACAGTTCGTCTTCTTAAGGAGATTCGTCGCAAGTTTTTCTCGGACATAATATGCTTGTTTGAAACGAACCAAAGGGATGACTACATTATAGATATTTGTTGCAACATAGAGTATGATTTCTACTTTACTGTTCCTCGACAAGGTCTTAATGGTGAGGTTGCTTTGTTCTGGAAAATACCAGTTGTTGTTTCAATATATTTTTTTTTCCCCAAATCTTGTAGATTATCATATTGAATTTAAAGGAAGTTCATTTGCCATGTCTTTCGTGTTACGACCACCCAGAACCCAATTTAAGAAACCATATGTGTGAAAGATTAGAAAGGATTTAGTGACTTAAGCAAAACCATGGTTAGTGACTGGTGATTTTAACGAAATCAAAGGTAATAAAGAGGAAAAAAAAAAGAGGTCCACGTAAAGCTGAGAATAATTTTACAGACTTTAGACGCATGATTTCCACCTATAATTTCTATTATCTAAAGAGTATTGGTGACAAGTTTTCTTAGAATGGGAAGCAACATCAGCATAATGTTAGTTGTTGTTTGGACCGTGCAATAGAAAACTCTGAATGGTTAGCTTCATATCCATCCACCCAAGTTGAATTCTTATCGTTTGAGGGATCAGATCCTACGCCATTACTCAATAGCTCCAAAAAGACAATAGAATCGCATCAGGGGAAATTCATTATGACAACAATTTAATTTAACATGAGGTGTTTAAAGATGTGGTGTTGGACAATTGGAATAATTCAAAAAATGACCGATAAGTCTATAAACGGAGAAATGAATGTGATATGGAGAACGATCTTGAACTAAAACAAAACAACAAGACAAATGCTGCTACATAATCAGAATCTTAAAGAAAAAATTGGATGAAGCTTATACGAATGGCTATACTATTAGAAAATTAAGTCAAATAAGAAAGGAACTTTCACAAGCCTATAGAAATGAGGAAAAATTTTGGAAGATTGAAAGTAGAAAGCAATGGTTGGATAAGGGAGATAGAAATACCAAATATCTCTTCGCTGCAGTAAAAGAAAGGTTAGCAAGGAACAAAATCTTGGCAATAGAAAATGAAGCTGGTATAATATATCGGCAAAGCCGTTGAGGACTATTTATCTAGATTATATGCAAGTAATAACACAGATCATGCAGAGTACGAATTGGTCTTTGATGGGTTTGAAAGGAGGGTATCAGATGTAGACAATAACAATTTAACGAGATGGTAACATATGAAGAAATTGAGAAAGAAGTTTTTGACATTGACACCACTCGAGCTCCAACACCATATGGCTTTACGAGAGCAATTTACCAACAATTGTGACCAAAAACAAAGGACGATATAATAGCAGAAGTAATGTCTTTCTTCACAATCAGCAGATTGAGTCCTCAACAAATCAATGAATATTTGTCTTCTACCAAAGATTAACATACCAAAGAAGATGAACGATTTTCACCCTATAGATCTCTACAATGTTAGTTAAAAATAATTTCAGAGATAAATTAAGGCGTCTTAAAGAGTATATGCCAAGAATAATATCAAAAAACCAAGTTGCGTTTATTCCAGAAATACACATTATGAACAACGTGACTGTTGTCCATTAGATTCTACACTCATTGAAATCAAGAAACAGTGTAAAAAGTCTTACATGGCAATAAAGTCTGACGTATCCAAAGCATATGGTAGGCTACAGTGAAGTTTTCTAAAAGAAACAATGCATGTTATGAGTTTTATACAACAATGGATCACTTGAATCATGAGCTGTATTGAATTAGTCACTTATGGCGTGTTGGTAAACGGATCTACACAAAGGCAAATCATACCAGGTAGGGGCATTAGACAAGAAGACCCCTTGTCCCCTTATCTATCTATTATTTGTGTAGAAGTTCTTACTCGTATGCTGACCAAAGCCACGATAAGTAGGAAGCTCAAATGCATAAGGATCAGTATCACATGACCAACAGTGAACAACCTCATGTTTGTTGACAACATGCTCTTCTTCTGCTACGCACATCCTCAATCCTGCAGGACTATTGTGCAAACAATGGAAGTTTATGAACGAGTGTCAGGTTAAGTAATCAATCTCCACAAGTTTGCAATCATATTCGATTCTAAAGTTTCAACCAATGTAAAGACAAGACTTAGGAGAATTCTCAACATTCACAACAATCTCCACAATTTTGTGATCAGATTCGGTTCTAAAGTTTCAGCCAAATGTAAAGACAAGATTTAGGAGAATTCTCAATATTCACAATGATGAAAGAAATGGTAATTACCTTGGTCTCCAAGAGTAGGTGGAAAGGAAAAAAAAAAAGATATATAGTTGAACGAGTTTAACAAAGAAAAAAAGATTGGTCCAAAAAAGTTCTTACCAAAAGCAGGGAAGGCAATTTTGTTCAAAATAGTAGCTTTGCCTATGCTAGTTTACACCATGAACTACTTTAAGATACCAAAAGAGATTTGTTGAATAGATTGAAGCGGTGTTAGCTGCATATTGTGGAATAAAAAACCAGATCAACTATCAATGCATTATGTCACATGGAAACGAATGGGTTTACCAAAAAAAGAAGGAGAGTAAGGAAACTAAAATATTGAACAATTCAATGATGAAATGTTAGATAAGAAAGCTTGGAAGGTACTTCAGGACCCAGTTGCACATGTCCTATAAGGAAGATACTTTCCAGACTCGATAATACTAAAACCAGGTTATGGAAGAAAATCATCATTTGTGTGGCGGTCACTACTAGAAGGTAGAGACTTAATCAAGAAAGGGATACAAGTAATACTTGTGATGGAGAAACAGCCAGCATATAGAGTGAGGCTTGGTTGGCCACACACCCAACACGGGCACCAAAAAAAGTTTTCGGGCCACTACCAAACATAACCATGGTAAAAGAATTGATGATTTCAGACCGTGGGACATGGGATTTAAATAAGCTTCAAATCAACATATCTGAAGAGGATGTTATATTTTACACCTACATTTTATCATTGCACCATATATGGACCTATTAGGATGGTACTATAATGAAAACGGAATCTACACGGTAAAATTGGGATATTGAGTAGCCTCTCATTTAACAGTAATTTGTGATGGTATTCAACCATCTGATGACCACCGAGAGTTCAAAGAAGCGATATGAAAGTTCACAACCGCGCCAAAAATAAGACACTTTTACGGAGACTACTTTCAAATGATATGCCTATAGGGACAATCATACGTCAGAAAAGAATCACAACTAATACCACTTGTAAGAGATATTGGCAAGTACAGAAAACAAAGGAACATCTCTTCTTCTCTTGCAGCTATGCTCAAGAAATTTGGTGTGGCTCTTAGATTCATCCCGCTGTTTTCACTAGGACACAACCATCATTTGATGATAAGTTTACATGAATTTTAGATTTTCATAACAACAAGCATGTCATCATTGCTTTAATATTGATTTTATGGCGAATATAAAGAAGTAAAAATTGACTAGAGTATCAAAAGAAACCAAGCACTTGGAAAGCTGATGTACGAAAGGCACAATTGGACGTTGAAGAATGGATCAATACAACATACAAAAACGGTTCACAACAACATGCAAATACAAGATCGCATAGTGTATCTACTAGAATGAAACTTGAAATAGGTTTTGTAAAATGTAATTATGATGAAAGTTTTCGACAACAAGAACATTCAAACTCATGCCGGATTATACGAAATAGTAACAATGTATATGTAGAACCGAACCATGTAATGAGCAAGGTATGTAACACTCCATTTTAATCAGAAACCCAAGCACTAATTGTGGCAATGCAAACACTATAAGTAAAAGGATATAGATCGGTAATCTTCGAAAGAGACAACAAAAGTGTAATGAAGTTTCTTTCATCCGAGTCAAATTCTTTTAACACACTTAAAGTGGATACGAGACATACAGAACTATAAATCAAGGTTCGAGGAGATGGAAATTACATGGATTCAACGATAATCGAATAAGTTACAAATTGTCTAGCAAAACTATTCTTTTTACTACATATTGTTTTTCAATCTTTTTTCTTTGTACCATAATGTATTACTCACTTTAGTTTCACTATAAGACATTTTCATTCAATTTATAAATAGAAAGGTTTCTTCTTTTAAAGTTTAGTGAAAAAATAATTAAATTTACATACTCCTAAAATGAACTGCATAATGCAAAAAATAATATTTACTAAATTCACCAAAAACACAGATTATCTTTTTTTTTTTAGAAGATGAATTTTTAGATTATTTTTTGTTCTTTTAAATTTTTATACATTTTAACATTTAATGGTAACAAATATTAGACTTGAAAATATTTATTAAAATAATTAATTTTTAATTATTATTGCTTTAGAGTAAAATTTTATACATTTATAGCTGATTTTAAATATGTGTGGGCGTTTTAGAAAAATTATTTTTTAGAAACGAAATAATGTTTTTTTCAAACTCATATATAAATAATTAAAAATATATAAGCGACTAATGACAGATTGTGATGAATATGTCCGAAAAAGCAAATGAAGAGGACAAAATATTGTAGTCAGAAAGACATAAGAAACAAAAAGCGAGCAACAAATTATGTTAGAAAAGTTTGTTTTGGGTTAACGTAATAGATTTACGAATTAATTATTTTTGTTTTTATTATATCTTTGTTTGTGAATAGAGAATGTGAGGAGAGGATTGAAACACGACTGAACAAAGGAGGAGCAGACAATTAAAGACGGATCTTATCTCTATCCCTCCCACGACTCTATTTTTTTTGGAAACACAAAGCTATATTTATATGTTTGTGCTGTTTCATATATTTATTTTAAATAATTGCTTTTTTACTGAACAAAGTTTATCATGTCACATAATAAAATCAGAGAAACAATTTCCAAAACGTTATGAGCAAGACGTAAACATTAATGAGATGGGCCATGCACGTGATGAAAAAAAAAAACTAAATAAGGAAGGGTGTACATGAAATCTTCTTGGTTAAGAGACAAAATATCTTTTCTGGGCTTTTGGTTCATGTATCTGTCTTCCTTTTCTCTATTTTCGTATTTTTCCTATATTCCATATCTGCGTTACATTTACAGTGAAAAAAAAATTAGAATAGCTTACCGTTTCTTGGATTATACAATATTTTCATGTAGATTTTTTCACGCTGAAGAATGAAAACCATTATAGTACGATGATAAACAAAATTTTGATCCAATTTTTTGTATATTTAACTGTTTCTGTTTTAAATTCTGCGATTCATTATTTTGAGTTTATGTTCATACTAAGAAAATGAAAAGAATAAGAGAATCAAAAATTATTGCATAGAAAATTAAGAATTTCATATACTCTTATATTATATATGAATATATGTCGATTCATAAAAAATGCTAAATAGTAAAAGTTATGCAATTAGGAATATGAGAATATTCATCGAAATTCTGAAAAAAATAGAAGAATCTAAAAGTATAAAATGAAAATGATGAAACTAGTTTAAATAAAGATTGAATTTGTGGTTTAAGGAAAAAATATTAGTTAGCTTTCAGGATTGTCAAAAGAAATTTTAATTTTACATAAAACTCCCATCCATTTTAAAAAAAAATGAAAAACAAATTTTACATAAAACTCTCATCCATCATGTTAAATATGGGTTTTTAGATATCAAATTGATTAAAGATATCATAAGTTTTTACAAGATATTAATAAATTTATAATAAAATAAAACAAATAAATTATGTAACCGATATCTTATCAAGATTCTCTTAATATTTTTTCTAAATCCATAAAAATATAATTTATTTTTTAAATAAGTAAATGAATCTTAAAATTTATTAATCTTTTACAATTATTTTTTAAAAAAAATCTAAAATAAAATATATTTAAACTAAAAAATATATTTTAGTTATATAATATTAACTTATAATTAATTATTTAAAACATAATTAAAATCTCAGATAGTTTATATTTTCATAATATATAAAAAGTAAAAATAATATTAAATTAAATATAATATAATTGTCTTTAAAACCATGTTAAATTTTTGATTAAACACTATAGTTTTCTTCACTATATTATTATAACTGAAGTTTTTTTTTTAAAAAAAATTATGATTCAATCTATAACGCGTTAATTGAGACTAATTTTATTGTAAAAATAAGATATTATTTAGTTCACCACAAATAAAATACTTTAACCAATACCGAAAATATTTAACCCTAACTAAAAATGTATAAATTTAAGTTATGAATTTAAAATTTTATTTAAATTTAAATTTTGTCACAAAATATTAATAAAATATGATGTCGTATATAACACGGATCAAATCCTAATATATTATTGTTTAGAGAAAAGAAATAACGAACTGTTTTGTTTATTATAAAAATCTTAACACGTATCATATTCTAACAAAAAACATTAAGCTTTATGTAATGGTAATATTTCAAAACTAACATAATTGAGAATGGGATAATTTGATGATTTGTTGGATGGTGAATGGATTGCACGTGCTTAACAAGTTAGTAGCAGGCTAAGATAGAAAATGAAGGATAATGCAACAACATGCATGTGCCTCATCCCGACAAAAACATATCTCACATATGTATATTGAGATATTTATAATACATATATATTATTTATACAAAGAAAGCCAAAATATGAAATCTAAACACCCTAAAACTAAAATACCTAGATATAATAAACATATTATTTATATATCAATATCACCCAACTTTTTCTGTTTTACAATACGGTAAACTTTTAACATTTATATCAGGCATACTAAATTAATTTTAACTTTCAATGGATATAATATATTATTAGCTTTAACTGAAATTTTAACTGTCAAATTTTTCACATCGAAATGTCTATGTCCAATTACATACATAACTTACTAGAAAGGCTTATCTTAACATATAATTATATATATATGTATCCTCGAATTATATATAGATAGTTTTCTCTTTCTTTGAAACATATACAATAAATATATAAATAGAGTCAGATACATGTAACCTCGCTAAAGGAGCATTGGTATCTCAAAAAATATTTGCCTTCTCTCTCTCATTTTCATCGCTTTGTCTCTCTTTGGAATGTCAATAAACCAAAACTCAAGCGACTTCCACTACCATTCTCTCATGTGGCAACAACAATACCAAAACGACGTCGTAGCGGAAGAAAAAGAAGCTCTTTTCGAGAAACCCTTGACCCCAAGTGACGTCGGAAAACTAAACCGCCTCGTCATACCAAAACAACACGCCGAGAGATACTTCCCAATGGCGGCCGCCGCCGCAGACGCGGTGGAGAAAGGACTGCTCCTTTGCTTCGAGGACGAGGAAGGTAAGCCATGGAGATTCAGATACTCTTATTGGAACAGTAGCCAGAGTTATGTCTTGACCAAAGGCTGGAGCAGATACGTCAAGGAGAAGCAACTCGACGCCGGCGACGTCGTTCTCTTTTATCGCCACCGTGCAGATGGTGGAAGATTCTTCATTGGCTGGAGAAGACGTGGCGACTCTTCATGCTCCTCCGACTCCTATCGCCATCTTCATCATCAATCCAATACCTCACTCCAATATTATCCTCATGCAGGTACCTTCTTTTTATCTACTTATATAGAAGCGAGTATTTTTCTTATAACCAAAATTCAGACTTTTTTTTGAATTTATAAAATCTAAGAAATATTTATCTATTTAAGATATCCAATCAATAACCATAGTTAAAACTACAATAATAACTAATTCACTGATAATAGTAAAATTTATAGAAATTGGAAAAAGAAGTCCCTTTTGTCCCATGTAGTTTTTGTCAACGTACAATTATTTTTTCCATGCACATTATTCAGCAAAATAACGAAATTTAATGTATATATCTGAAGTTACGTGACCCAATAGAGAAACTCTTTATCATGTTTGGGTTTTGTAATGGCGCGTGAGGGTAGATGCGCTTTAAAGTCAGCCAAGAGTAAAAAAGTAAAGATATGATGGAAGAAACCGATAGAAATAGAATCGGATTCGTATTGTATTATTATTTTTGCTACTGCATGACATTTGTTGCGTATCCTTACATCCACTCTTTCTCCATTTTCAGTATATATACCTACGCAACATTATTTTTTGTAATAGTTATCTTGGATCGTAACCAAAACGGCATGCTAGATGTTCCGAATATATGCATCTAGCATCCATTGAAACTCGATGTAACACACATATATCAACCATATCCTTGACCCATCATCATTCATTGTTTAGAGTTATTGCAAATAAAATATAATATGTATATATAATTCTTTTATATCCGATGGGGACATAAAGATTTGTGGTACCAATGTAATTTGCTTACAATGTATGTACATATGTATGTAAATAATTAAATACAACGTCTTTTGTGGTAAAGCCTATCAATATCATGTAGTTCAAAGTCGGAAATTCTCTTCGGAATAAAGTCTCGTTCCTTTTAGGAAATTACATACCTAAAGTCTCTATAGTTATCCATTAGAGATTCGTGGATTTCAACACTTTACATTTCCAAAAATATGCATTCATTGTAAAATTTTACATTTATTTAAAAAATAGTTTATATTATTTTAATACAATATCAATTGTTAAGTTAATTTTATTATATGGCAGGGCGGGGTCAAGTGATGGAGAGTCAGAGAGGGAACTCGAAGACATTGAGACTGTTCGGAGTGAACATGGAGTGTCAGCTAGACTCAGACCGGTCCGAGCCATCAACACCTGACGGTTCCACCACATGTCCAACCAATCACGACCAGTTTCATTTCTACCCTCAACAACAACATTATCCTCCTCCGTACTACATGGTACATTTCAATTATTAATTTAAATAAACATAAACTTAAACTATTTTTTTTGTCTAACTAAAGTTTATATAGAGTAGTTAAAGATCTAAGTAAATATCCATATCATTTGAACCGTTTCTCGCTCACACTTTTTCATAATCAGACCAAGTTCTTTTGAGCTGGTTTCACCTTTTCCATTTCTAATTAATTAATTACCATGACGTTTACCATAGTTGTCATCCTCTACATTCTTTTGACTTCGATGGCCTATATATTTTTTTAATAGAAATAGTGGTATATACGTACGTATATTCTATTTTATCTATATGTTTAGTTTTATTTGAATCAAAGAAAGAGAAATAAATGGTTTTGTTTTGGTTTTATTGGGCTGAGGTTGACATTAGAGAGCGAGGTTGTACTGTTGTTATATCACGCCGAGTGGTCAGTCCAAAAATCTCATCCCAAATAAATGTTCGGTCCATAGTTTTGAAATTTATTGTTTCTTATCAATACATAATATACTACGTGTGTTAGTGTTCGTTATTGTTAGGCATGTTTCTTATTTATAATCTATGCTTTTCGGTCTCCAGGCACAATAATTTTGACAATTCAGTCAAACTTTTCTTCTATACCTAATCTCAGTACTTGAATAATTGATGTCTCGGTCTTACGTGTGTCGTAGATGTACATATAGACACATACATACATGTCATGTTGTCATATATATATATAATTGGATTTTAGTACCGACCCCGATGAAATCTACTATGTGACGAGGAAAATATTTCGATTTTGGACTCATCCTTGATGAAGTGTTGCCCGAAAAATAAAGACAAGTTGTCATATTTTGTTGAGATACGATTTAGCATTTACATCTAACACATAATATATGTTGACTACGTAAGTTATAAAAAAAACGGAAAATCCATTTGAAAGTTTTGTTGCAGTAAAATGTAATGGTTTTTCTTTTATATTAAAGATTTCGTTTTATTTTGCAGGACGTAAATTTCATAGGAGATGTTAATCAGACGAGAAGCCCACAAGGATAAAAAAAAAACTTCACATCTGGTCCCTGTCGATCGATGTTGTTTTTAGATGTTGATCCCTTAATTTTACAAGTTTAATTTTGCGTTATCTAAAGTAAAAAAGTATTGATTCTTCTTTTCAGCTCTCAGTTTTGACTCTTTTTTCAATTATCATTTTATATTAGTTAACAATTGTATAGCTAGAATTCTATAAGTTCTGAATACTTGAAATACATCTTTTTATACATTTTATTTTCCAGTCCTTTAATTTGGAGGCAAATATCAACTAATTATACTACTATGACGATTCTTTTAAAACAGTGATTAATAAAAAAAATATCACTGATTTTGGTCCACAAAAAGTATCATTGATTTTGAAAAAGTAATGTAATGACCCCGATCCGGAATCGAGATTGAACCGATTCGACCAACCCGGTTTGCCGAACCAAACCGAGGGAGCCCTAAGTCAAACCGAGCAGCCGTCTCTCTATTTAAACGTGCCTCCGCCTCGAGAAACGCACCATTTCGAAACCCGCAGCGAAACACTGTCGAAATTACTCCCTGAAATCGGAAACCCTAGCCGTCGAGCCGTAACCGAGCCACCCGAGTCTTCCCGT